>VMDO01018192.1:0-18139 GCA_007922755.1 Pedetes capensis
TAATGTTCATCAAAATGCATATATGGAAATGTCACAATGAAAAACATGTCAGAATGAATCACATTAAGGTGTACATTAAAAATTTCCAATAAATAAATAAATAAATAAAAATTAAAAAACACTATGTCAACCATACCTACCCTAAACTAAATATAAGGGTGGAAATTGTAATCTATTTTGTTTACAACTTCATCCTGCCTAGAACAATGCCAGGCATATAATGGCCACAAAAATTTGTTAAAAGAATGCATATGTCAAGGGGTAGAAATACACACACATTTATGATAGATTAAAATGTTTCAGGAAGGCTACATTAGAAGCTATTAACAGACTTTGTTGGAGAACCAGAGATGGGTCCTGAGTGGTAGGGTAAAGAATGATAACATTTTTAACCTTTCTGTATTAGTACATAATAAAAAATGAAAAAATTTTACCCATGTATCACAAATATTTGTCACAGTGGCTCCCTCTCAACTATTACTTTAGTTGATTACTACCTTCCATGCAATAAAAAGAGTCACAAAAAAACTACAGAAAGAAAATGTAAACAAAATCAATATTTGTGGTGAAGCACAATTCTATAAATTTTAAGAGTGTGGGTAGGATTGAGGAAGATAACAAAGCAATATAGCTCAGTTACATAGCTTTTCTAGTGATCAGACTGAATACATGTATAAAACTTAGAGAATCATGGGGAATAAACGGTTAATTTATGCCTTCAATTTTCTTTCTCATATATCAATTGTCTCAGGTGTTTGCTGGGAGAACAGTGGTATACTTTGAATGGGCTATAATTGGGCAGGGAGATTTCACCTTAGGCAGTATATAATTAAGTGCCAAACTGAGTGGCAGTTAGTCCTCTGGAGATCAGAGGCAGAGAGATCAGTAGTAGCTGTAGAAACTGTGAAAGGTTTCCTAGAGCAAGCCAGGGAAGAGGCCAGAATTCTACATGTCTCAATGACATATTTTCCACCACTCTTTCTCAGTGATCATGCTCACCCTCATAGAAGCACGGCAAAAAAGAGGCTAGCTTCCTGTCCAGTTATCCAGAGATAAATGCACATTCTCTCTCATAAAATATCTTCAGAATTAAATGCAAATCTTTAATCATAAAAGGCACAGACATTGGCCATTTGCTATATAGAGGAACACTTCTCTCTTATGTAATTTGGTGAGTATAATTCCATGCCTTCACAGGATGAAAGCAAATGCTGCTGAAATGTCTATGGCCCACTGTGTCTAGAGCTTTCTCAGGTGCACTGACTCTTGGAAAAACAGATATTCAAGAGTCCTGAGATGTGTGTGCAGTCATGGACATGTTCCCTGCCTAATGTATGCATCTAAAGATTCCACTTTTTACTTTACCTGATTTAGTCTCCCCAAAACCACACATATTTACACATGAATCCAACATAGCCCTCTCCAGGACGTCTAATGTGCATACTGCCAATAATAAAAAATAGGTAAACTTCTTCAGCATTTACTGTGTATCAAGGATTATTCTAAGCTTTTAACCATTAATTTTATTTTAATAATAAATAATAATTAATTAATTATTCATTCATTTAATCCTCATATGTTGGGAGAAGGACGTGGCAACCCACTCCCAAGGCAATCCCGAAACTGTCAGCCATTGAAAACCCTATGAGGGTCGCTATGATTCGGATACCGACTCGACGGCACCTAACAACAACAACAACAACAACAACAACAACAATCCTCATATGAAGTAAAGAGTACTATGATTACTCATTTCTCAGAGGAAAAAAGTGAAGCACAGAGAAGTAAAAGAACTTGCCCTGCATTTCACAGTCAGTACATGACAAAGCTATAATTACAACCAAGCTATCTGGCTCCAGACTCTTCACTTTTAACAACTATGCCACACTGCCTGATCTGTCAAGCAAGAAGCAAAGGACTATGCTTTATCACCCACATTCTCCGAGAGAAGTACCCTATAACCCAGAAAGCAGGGCTATTCTCAAGCGAACACAGCCTAAGCTGCCAACTATGTGTTATGATTTGAGAAGAACTGGGAAAAATCTCCTGCCCAAAATTATCACTCACCTCCAGCAAAAATGACCAAAATTTCCACTATTAGGAACTGATTTCTCTACATCTTAGAGTGTCTATCAGCTTGTCGTGCTGTGGGGGCTTGTGTGTTGCTATGATGCTGAAAGCTATGCTACCAGAATTTCAGATAGCAGCAGGGCCACCCATGGGGGACGGGTTTCCACTAAACTTCCACACTAAGACAGACTACAGAGAAGGACCCAGCAGCCTACTTCTGAAATAATTAGCCATTGAAAACCCTAGAATATGCAGAGAAGCACATTCAAATATAATGCCAGAAAATGGGCCCTTCAGGCTGGAAGGCATTCAAAAGACAACGGGGAAAGAGTTGCCTCCTCAAAGTACAGTCGACCTTAATGATGGGAATGGAGTAAAGCCCCTGCGACCTCCATTTGCTGATGTGGTATGACTCAAAATGAGAAGAAACACAGTGTTTGCAACAATGGGCTCAAACATTAAAAGATCGTGTGCATGGCAGTGTCTGGTAGTGTTTCCTTCTACTGTACATAGGGTTGCTGAGTAGGAACTGACTAGAAGGCATCTAACAACAACCTACAAAAAAGTAAATAGCATCATAAAAAGTAACTCTTCAAATTATTATCAGGTATCCACAGTGTGATTTTTTTTTAAAATGAAATTGGACTTGCTATCAGAAGAAAGGTCCTATCTGGGACTACGTCTATTATTACCTATGTGACCTTGGGCAAAATACTTAGCTTCTTTGTTTTTTTGTTCCTTTATCTGTTAAGTGGCAATGATAACATCTTCTGCAACTCCCTCTTGGAATTGCTGTTGGAATGTAATGTATGCAAAAGCATTTTGCAGACTTTACAGGATTACACAACAGTAAGATATTATTGTCATCAGCTAAATTTCTGCTAAGATTAGATAAGACAGTTGACAACCACAGAAAAGTATGCAGTCGGTTTAAGATAAACAGACTCACAAGGCATAGTCCAAAAAGAATTATGTCACAAGCAATTTACAATAGGCTGGGCGGAAATGGCCTCCACCTGACTCTGTGTTTTGTTTTTTTTCCTCTGTGTGTGTGTGTGTGTGTGTGTGTGTGTGTGTGTGTGTGTGTGTGTTTATGGTGGTGATTCAGCAGTGGTTTTATTTTCATAATTTTAATAGTAATTTTTAGTTAGTATACAAAGTAATGGGTTTCATTATGAAATTTCCATACATGCATATTATAGTACATTGCTTATGTTCACCCACCCCATTACCCTCTCGACTCCCCACTCACTTGCTTTTCCCCTTCCACCCCATAAACAGTCCCCTTCTGCTTGCATCTCTAATATATTTTTAAATCCAGATTCTGTATATGAAAGAAAATGTGTGATTATTTGTGTTCCTTCCCCACATTGCCCTTTCTTATTACCCTATCCACCCCTTTCCATTTTCATGTAACTGGATCTCTTTTAAGAATGATCAAACCTTACCAGGAATCCCCTCTGGCTGGTCCTGGGATTTTTGGGTTTGGCTCCTGTAGCTGGACACTCTGGATTGGCATTTCAAGCCCCAGGGCCCCAAGCTAGGTTCTAGCTTCTGAGCACTAGTACAGTTTCTTGAACTTTCTCCTAGAGTGTGTTGCCCCTAGCAGCAGCTCCACTGTGCTCCAACATGCCTTTCTGCTGACTGACTTCTTCAGCACACTCAGCCCTCCAGCTACAACAGTGCCCTGGATCCTTGTTTCTTTGTCTGGACCAACAAGTCTCTATTTAAAGTACCTACTGTGTAACAGGTGAAGTGCCCCTCTACAAGGCAAGTGGTTTCTATGGCTGCAAGAACAGGGAACCGGAGGTAACTAGCAGGGCACAAGGGAACCTAGATGGAGGAGAAGAACACAGAAAAATCAGATAGGAGGCAAAAGA
Organism: Pedetes capensis; assembly: GCA_007922755.1. Lineage (NCBI taxonomy): Eukaryota > Metazoa > Chordata > Mammalia > Rodentia > Pedetidae > Pedetes > Pedetes capensis. Next base: position 3,951 of record VMDO01018192.1, read on the forward strand.
TAGTCTTTGCTTTATTCTTTTGCAGAAAAGAGTGCAACCATTGTAGAGGCAACATTTTTTGAGGCACCTACTCTGCTACACATTTGGTATAGATAGATAGAAGATATGTTCCACAACCTTAAAAGTCTTACAGTATAATGGGAGAAAATAGACAATAATGATAGTCTCTTCAGGGGCTTAAACACCTCTAAGAAAATATCATTTTTAAGGAATCTCTCTTTCTTTGGTCTCCAGTTTGTCCCCTAAGTTAGCTAAAGCTGGAAAGGCCTAGGTAAAACATGATCATAACACAGTAATTTGAATTTAAGTGCCAGTGTTATATTTGAAATAAACGTGATAGGCTACATTGTTTCTGCTATATATATTTTCCCTTCGCTTCTTTTTTAACTTTTATTGAAACATAACATACACACAGTAAAGTACACAAATCTTAAGTGAGTCACAATAAAATTTTACTTTTGAATTCATTGTGTAACTACAGTTTGGACCAAAATATAAAATATTCTAGCATACCAGAAACCTCCCATGTACAAGATCATGATTGATGTCACCCATATACAGTGAGGTATTCATTATTTTAATTCTTGTATAAAAGTCTTTTCATATATAGTTGGGGGGTTTTGGTTTGGTTTTTGTTGCTATTTTGGGGTTTTTTTTTTTTTTTTTTTTTTTTGTGGTGCTGGGGATGGAACTCAGGACTTCACATATGCTAGGCAAGTAGTCTACCACTGAGGTACATCTCCAGCTCAGGAAATGAGGATTTCAGTTGTTTTAAATATTTTATATATGTTTTAAGCCCCAGCAACTTATATTTTGATGGAGTGTTTAAGCCCCTAAATGCTGAACCTCCTTCAGTGTTCTTAGACAGCCTCGCCCCTGTGTACTTTGTCATCTTCAATGTGCTTAAGCTGCCCAGACTCAATACTTCCCTGGGTACCTGCCTTTCCATAACAACTAGGACAACATGTAGTTGTCACCAAAAGATTGAGTGACAGCCAACGGCAACAGGGCACAAATAAGGACTATGGCACTGTTGGAAACTACTGACAAAAGGTTAGTACTTTTGCTAGATGAACAAAATCTCTTACTCTGCTAAAAGCAAGCCTTACTAGAAGCTGAAGAAAAATTTCTTATTTCCTCTTTGGGTAAGAAGAATGAATCCTTAGCTTCTCCATTGGAACTTAAGAGAATGAGGAGTATTATCAAAGTTTGCTTGTACTGTAGTCATTGGCTATGAATGTGGATCCTGCACTAAAGTTTCACTCAGCTGCAGAAACTCTTCCTTGCTTCATCTCTGGAACTAGTGAGTATTTAATCAATCCAATACATAATAAAAGCAATTGTTATAGAATGTCAAGTATAATGAAGGTTGATATATAGTACAATAGAAGACTAGATAAAGAAGAAATTGAGTCAGACAAAGCTTCCCAGAGGAAACTGTACTTGAGTTGACTTGAAAGAGGGAAAAGCATTGGCAAAAAATTGTTTATATGAAAGGACATGGTATTATGAGGGAGCCGCAGCATGAAATGGTGGATGTGTAGGGAGATGAACCTAGAGAAAATTAAGGAGAGGTCATAAAAGGCCTTATTGCCCTATAAAGAAGTTAGATTTGTACTTAAGACAAAAGAAAATCAATAAATGATTTTGAGCTGGAGAATGACCTCATAGACATGTATTTTTTAAAAAATTATTCTGTCAGCAATGTGGAAAACTAAAAACAAAGGGACGAGACTAAAGATGACTGCAGTGATCCAGGTAGTGCATGGTAAAATGCTTATAGAACAGCCAAATGGAGATGTTCTATAGGCAATTGGATAGGCAGGCTTAGAGATTACAAGAGAGATTTGGGGAAAAGATAAGTTTGAGAGGCTCTGTATATAAATGATAATTGCTTAGACTGTTCAGAAAGAGGGTACAGAACAAAATACAAAGTCAAGATTAGAGCTTTTGGAAACAACATTGAAGGTTTCAGCTGAAGAAGTAGAGCCAGAGAATGAGGTAAGATGTACAAGAAATAAAAAAGCACTAGCCAAAGGAGGGAAGATTTTTAAGGAGGGAATGGTTAATATTTCATATGTTATGATGCGTTCCAAGACAAAAAGTATCTATTGGTTTGGCAATATGGTCACTAGTGACCCTAATGAGAACAGTATCATTTCTAGATCATACTACACTGAGGGATGAATAGGGAGTGGGGAAGCAGGCACAAGTGGTTTAGAAGCATAGCTAAGGCAGGCAGGAAGAGAGGAAATAGAATAAATAGAAGGAAAACCATAGTCATGAGAGGCTGTATATGCAAGAAACCAAAAACACTGCCAGAAAATAGTTGTCCATTAGAGGTATTCTAAAAGGGAGCCAGGCATCTGATGAGAAATTGGGGAAAATAACTTTTAAGGCTTAAATTCAGAGATTTTATGATCTCTGCTGATCATGGGTGGGGATCCAATTTAAAGATTTTCTCGGGTTCACAGGAGCTTCTTAAACTGTGAAGGTAGAACAGAAAAATTATAAATTTAATGCGTTTATCTTTTGATATATGTTGTTGTTAGGTGCCATTGAGTCGGGGCCAACTCATAGTGACCCTATGTACAACACAATGAAGCACTCTTCAATTTACTGCCAGGCACAGGATCTTTTCTATTTTATATATATAATATAAAATAGAATATATACATATAAAATAGAATATATATATAATGTTTTCTATGATATCTTTATCATATATATATATATATATATATATACATACATACATATATATATTTGGAAAATGAGAATGGGAAGAAACTATTTTTAAGCCTTTGGTTTTTATATACATAAGGTTAAACAAAACCGTACAACTTATGCTAAGGTAGGATACAAATTATTGATCTCCCTTGAATTTTACCTAATTGATATATAGATAATATTTCTTAAATACCTCATGGAGGGGCTGAGAATATAGCTCAGTGGTAGAGCACTTGTCAAGCATGTAGGAAGCCCTGGATTCAATTCCCAGCATGACAAAGTAAGGAAATTAAAAAATGAAAAATAAATAAATAATTTCTTCATGGCAGCAATTCATTGACAGAGAAAAGGCAAGCCAAAATATTATGGTCAAATATAAGAAGCAAAAAATAAAAAATAAACATGAACTTTTAAAATGTTATAACCTATAATTTAGCATATTTCCTATTAAGCAGATTTTTTCCCAAGTACATCAAAACATCTGAAACAACCTCAAAACATGAACTGAGAAGGTAGGTAATTAAAACTGAGAACTCGAACATCTGCATATCCTAGTTTACTGAAGAGAGTGGGGCTCTGCACACTCTGAGGCCCTGAGTTCAACTCAGCATCACACAAATGGGAGAATGACCTGGTAGCCCATTCTTGAAACTATCCACCATTGAAAATCCTATGAATAGCAGAGAAGCACTGACATAGTGCTGGGTGTGGCACAGTGTTGGAGAGTGTTTTGTCCTGTTGTACTTAAGGTTGCTATGAGACTTGAGGGCACCTAACAACAACAACTTTACTGAAGTATTATTCACAAACGCTAAGATATGGAATCAGCCTAGGTACCCATCAACATATGAATGGATAAAGAAAATGTGGTACGTATACACAATGACCTATTATTCAATCATAAAGAAGAATGAAACCCTGTCACTTGCAACAAAATGGAGGGAACTGGAGGACATTATGTTAAGGAAAATAAACTAGGCACAGAAAAACAAGTACCACATGTTCTCTCTCTTATGTTGAAACAAAAAAAAAGTCAACTTGAGAGTAGAATAGTGATTACTAGGGATCAAGATGCCAGGGCAGGGTATGGAATAAGTGATTGGGTATAATCAATCCATAATGTATGCATGTATGGAAATACATACTAAACCCCATTATTATGTATAATTAGTATGTGTTAGTAAAAATAAAACTAAAGTTGTTAAAAATAAACAATAAAATTGAGAGCCCAAATACTCATGGATGATTCATATATTTGGAGAAGAAATATTTATGGAGCATATACTATGAGCTAGGCTTTGCTCTAGTCACTAAATGTTAATAAAAAATTAGATATGTCTGTATAATTCCTTTTGGAATCTGATCCACACTGCCATCATTTCCAAAATATTTGCATTTGAGGTCATTTCTATCCCAGAAAGACCTGGCAGCCCACTCCCAAAAAACAATCCTGAAACAATCAGCTATTGAAAACCCTATGATTAGCAGAGAAGCACTAACATAGTGCCAGCCATGGCACGATGTTGGGGAGTATTTCATTCTGTTGTAAATAGGGCCCCTATGAATAGAACTTGACTCAAAAGCACCTAACAGCACCAACAACAATACATTAAAATTATGCTCTAGCATGCTCTAGACCCTGGGTTCCATCCCCTACACCCCCAAAAAAGAAAAGAAAAATGAAAATTGTGGTGTGTGAGAGTTGGAGGGATCTTAAAGATCTCTGGTCTATCCTATCCAACTTCACAGATGGCAAATTTGAAGGGATGAGAAGTTTAAAATACAATTTTTGACTACTAAGGCCAGAGTTAGAACCCAGAATTCCTGAATTCTGATTCGGTACTCACTCTCTCAATGAAAATAGCATCAATAAAATCATGCCTCGCCCCAACACCCACATTTCCCTCTACCACTTTTGATTTGTTTTTCAACAGTCAAGCCTACAGGTTTTTCTAAAATAAATAGTAAATTGTCCAGGATCCATGGGCACTTGGCCTAGATTTAAAACACAGTGCTTAGCAAACATCTCTCATCAATGCCTCTGTTATTGGGAGTTGGGGTGGGGGTAGCTGGCAGAGATGGCCTGTCTAGCTTTGGGCATTTGGTTAAAATGTCCAAAATTCCAGGAAGATATTGGGGATATTTTATCTCCATTGTCTGGCTGCTAGGGAAGAGAATGTGTTGTCTTAAAATTTCTATTCAGAATTTTAATTAAATTGTGGCCTGTGGCAAAATAGAAAGACATTAAAATCAAATGCTAGTGTCTCTTTGTTTATTTTATAGGCTCTCATCTCTGACTAGTTCTTGCTGAAATAATTAAATGTCTTTTCAGCAAATGGACTGTTCAGGCCGTTTAGTTTAATGTTTCTTATAATCTGGCAAGTATGTGTTTTATAATTCAGTTGATTTCTGCTTTTCCCCACCCCCAGCCCCATACATATACTTGTCTCCTGTCTCCTGACACATGCTGGCTTGAAGGCTTCTGTTGTTCAGAATGGCATGAATGTGTCTGAAGGCCAAAGCCTCCTCAAAAAGACTAGTGGGAATTGTTGGAAGCTGAATCCATTGCATTTGACATTAATGGGTCAGAGGCATTTCTAAATTGAAATTAGTGAAAGTGAGGAGGACACACAGCTTAGTCAATGAGGCCTCATGTTTTTAGAATGATGCCTGAAATCTCATCTTTGCTGATTCACTGTGTTTTATGAAGGAAAGATTACATATACCGATATAGATATAGATAGATTTGTTGTTGTTGTTGTTGCTGCTGCTGTTGTTGTTGTTGTTAGGTGCCCTCGAGTCTGTGTCTGACTCATAGCCACCCTATGTACAACAGGAGAAACAGTATTGTTAGTGCTTCTCTGCTATTCATAGGGTTTTCAATGGCTGATTGTTTTTTGTGGGGAGTGGGTTGCCAGGTCCTTCTCTCAATAGATATAGATAGATAGATATAGATATAGATAGATAGATAGATAGATAGATAGATAGATAGATAGATAGATAATTTGTTGTTGTTGTTGTTTTGTGCCATCAAGTGAGGTCCGACTTGTGTAATCCTCATAGTATTTTCAATGGCTGATTGTTTCATGATTGCTTTTTAGGAGTGGACTGCCACATCCTTCTCCCATTTTTGTGGTGCTGGGGATCGAACCCAGGTTGTCAGAAAGTATGGAACAGCACTTTACCAACTAAGCTAAACCCCAGCCCATATATGGAATATGGGACAGTGGAATTTATCCGAGGGTGAAGGGAAGTGAAGGGAGTGGCGTGCAGGGAGGTAATGCTATTCTTTTATCTAGTATAAACCGTTATGGACCCCTTTGTGATAAAAGCCAAAGCCCAGAGCACAGTCTGCAATGGGGAGATTTAGCCAAAGGAGTCTATCTGTAATCTTCCTAACAGAAAATTCTATCTAGGGATAGATTGTTTTTGTACAAAATAATTTTTGTGTCCTCTGAACAGAGCCCCCCAAAAAAAGAGATGGAAAGGGGGTAGAAGAAGAGAGGATGGAGAGGATGGAAAACTAACTATAATTTTAATAGCTAACTTCTAATATATGCTACTGCTTGTCCAGGCACTGAGCCTGCTATAGTTTAAATGCCCCCTCCAAAACTCAAGTTGAAATTTTGTCACTAATGTGACCATATTAAGACATGGAAAATTTACCAGATGCAGTCTCCCACATCTGTAGTTTCAGCTACTGGGGAGGCTGAAGCAAGTGGATAACTTGAGCCCAAGGCTAGCCTGGACAACATAGCAACAAGACATTGTTTCCACTAAAAAAAAGGTAGAACCTTTAAGTATAATTAGGTCATGAAGGCTGTGGATTAATGCTAAGCTTGGCCTCTTCACATCCTGTGTGTGTGTGCTCTCACACCATGTGACAACTTCTTGTCATGTTATGATCCAGCAAAGATGTCCTGACCAAATGTAGCTCCTTAGTGTTAGACTTCTTAGCATCCAGAACTATGAGACAAATAATTGTTTATAATTACCCAGTCTGTAGTATTCTATTACAGCAACAGAAAATGGACTGACAGTGTCTTGGGATGGGGGTATGGCTCAATGGTAGAGTGCTTGCACAGCTTGCCTGTGGCCCTGGATTCAATCTCCAGCATTGTAAAAACTAAAACTAAAAATAAATTTAAAAGAGTGCTTGTCCACAATTTTGTGTAATCTTCCTAACAGCCTCATAAAGTGGGAAAATTTAGTCTCCTCATTTTGCACTAAATTGTAGTTTAGTGATATTAAATATATTACTGACGTTTTCATTAGGTACTAAGTGGTAAATTTGGTATTCATACTCGTCATCCCCCATTCTCCTCCATACAAAAGGAAAAAATGATATGAACATTTAAAATCTGGGCATATAGGCTCTTGGTCTCACTACACCCAAACAATAATGATGGTTATACTACTGGAAATAAACTGATAGGTACTGGGTACTCATTATGAGGCACCCAATGTGTTAAACACTTTATATAAATCAATTAATTTCCTTCTCATAAAATTTTGGGAAAAATATTTTGAGTCACTCAATTTTACAAGTGAAAAACTGGAGTCCTCAAGATAAAGCAACTTACCCAAGTTACGTAGCTGGAAAATGGAAAAGCTGTAGAGGAAGAGCAGCACCCCACAATAAGGTGGGATACCAGGCCTAAAAAGAGCTACCAAGACATTCCCCATAATGGGAAGTGGCCCAGAATCTTTGAGAACTGTGATATTTTATATAAAAATTTACATTTCTCCCTATTCTATATTATATCTATCCTGAAAAAGTAAACTCTGGAACATTTATGCCTTACACAGTGAAAACATACTAGTTAAGAAATACTTGGTGAATGAATGAATGAATGAATGAATGGTATCTGTCTAATTGGTAGTTTTCAACTTTTCCTTTCTGTGGCCCTATAAGCTCCATGGACCTGCGATGAGTTGGACCCTTTCATATGAATTTGGAAAGAATTGTAGTTTTGACTAATGAAAGGTAAGGAACAAGAGAAAGGACTTGTTTATCCTTAGAAAAATATGATGTGGAAAAATATGCAAAAGGAAATGGCTCTCCCAAGGCTCTCATTGTCTTTTAAAGGGGAAATCTGCTGCGGAGAGCACACATGTAGGGAGGAAGAAAATTTAAGAATTCCAAGAGGAAGAATTCCATGGAAGGGAGCTGAAAAAAACAAGATTTACTGAAGGACAGTACCAGGTACTTTTATATGCTATAAATCATGTAATTGTTGCAGCAATCTCAGTAGGCATGCATTTTCATCTTTGTTTTCTAAATAAGAAATTTTGAGACTCATAAATTAAATAACTTGCCCAAAGGCTCACATACAAGTAGTGGTGGAACTGGGGTTCTATCTCTAGTCTGACTATGAGTCTGAGCACTTTGTAGAATATTAACTGCCTGTTCAAGTAGAGAATTAAAAACACAAGAGTATTTTAATTGAGTAAGGAAAAGAAAAGATTTCATACTTAGAGAGAAAATAGATTGCAAAGAACTTGTATAAAGGCCCAAACTAAGAAAAATAGGCCTTAGGAGGCTGAAAGATAGGATTTGACTAATTGAGATAATCTTAAGGAAAGTAAAAAATCCTATACTCTAAACTCTGCTACCAGTATTGTCTTGCTTGGTAATTATAGCAACTCAATTTGGAGCAAAAGGGTGACAGGTATAGTCAAGGAGACACACCAGAGAAGGCAATGTAGAATGATGGGGAATGAAGATAACTTTGTCCCAAGGACTCTGCTCAAATACCTTTCCACAGGCTTTGCATAACAGAAGAGAATGGCAAGGCTTACGACTAGCCCGCAATATCTACTCCCTCATCCCTTGTCTTTATACCTAATAATTGGATCTTGCATATGCAACTACCAACAATTAGCTTTTTTGAGCCTTACAGCTTTCAGTCTTCTTTTTTAAAAACAGACATTTCTTTTCCCACAGTTCTGAAAGCCAAAGTCCAAGATCAAGGTGTGCCCAGGGTTCATTTTTCCTGAAGTCTCTTTCCTTAGCTTATAGATGATTGTCTTATCCTTGTGTCTTCTCATGGTCTTACTTCTGTATGTGTCTTTTTTCAGCCTTCTTGTCAGGATTATAGCAGGTCATGCAAATCAAATCTTCCCTCCATCTCAAATAACCACTTTGCTCATGTTTGTCTAACAACAATTAAGGATAAATTTCCAATGAAGGAAAAAGATTTACCTGGTAAAACACCAAACCCAAGAAGTTGGTGGACTAGCATCCTGAAAAGACCATCTTAACTCATCATAAGTTTCAGGTTCCTTTGATCATTTGGTAAGGGGGAAAAGGTAGAGGTTTAGGTTTGGAAAAGATTGATGACTAGAGACTGCTAGGTGCCACTGTGGTGGTCTGGAACAGGATGTTGTGAGACCTGGTACCTTGGTATGATCATAATCAAAATCTTGAAAATATCTTAAGTCATCCTCATCTTGGCATCTTGAAGGAGGAAGAGAGAGATTAGAGAAGTTTTGGATATATCAGTCTTCTACTGCCAGTTCCAGACAAAGACTCCCTAAATGACTAACATGTCTACACGCACAGTTGAGCATAAACATTCTGACCCAAAGGGTAAGGTAGCAAAGTACACAGATGCAATATGAAAGCAGATATGCCAAGCTTTTTAACCTGGCTTTAGTCACCCATTGGACACATGCACAGGCCCAAATGAAAAGCCAATGATTTTGACAAAAGTGGACTTCAAGCCTCTAAAAATTCAACTACGCAACCATTATCACCATAACACACACATCAGGGGTGTTATCTAAAGTACAGCTAGTAGAAGACTAATACTACATTGCTCGGCTTTATGATCTCCAAAGTTTGTGATTTTTATAGTCATATAAAAGCAAGTAACAAAAGCAAATGAAGCTAGAGGGTTTAGTTAGGTATTCCCTTGGTTTCAGGTTCAAGGTAAAATAGATCCAGAAGATTTTCAAACTGACATGAGTAAATATAAGCTTTGGCTAGGGCCTTCTAGGCCAAACTGACTGGGAATGAACACAAATAAATTAAAGTAAAAGAAGAATGAATGAATATGCTCGAGGAGAAAGAAAGATTACAAACATAAACCAAATGAGCATGTGCTTAGTAAATCAAGCAGACTAGCCAAGGGAACATGGAATCAGGGATACAACATCAAGAGAAGTGAAAATCATAGCAAGACAGGAGCCCAGTTACATGCGGTAGCCCAGAGGTGTTCTTCTAAGAAAGAAGGGTTGTATCAACAAGGTCTGGGGATCTTGGCCTTGTACTTAGCTCAGATCTTCTCTGGTAATTTAAAGGCACCACCTTCTCCAGTGACAAAGGCTCAGGTTACAGGGTGGCAGTCATTCTCTAATATCATCTTTTGACAACCCTATAGTCCTCTAAGGGCTGGGATTTAGCTCAGTTGGTAGAGCGCTGCACTGCAGTCTCTGAGGTCCTGAGTTCAATTCCCAGCACTGCAAAAATGGGAGAAGGGCCTGGCAACCCACTCCCAAGGCAATCCGGAAACAGTCATCCATTAAAAACCCTATGAGGGTCGCTATGAGTCAGATACCGACTTAACGGCACCTAACAACAACAGTCCTCTAGGACCACTTGAAATTTCACCTTTCTAAGCCTCACTTTTCACCCCTCAGAAAGGGGGATAAAATGTGACCTCATATGATTATTAGGTTAGGATTAGAGAATAATAAGAGATAATTTATAATCATATATATTGGAGTCTAACATAGTTCCTTACAAACTCTCAGTATTTTTAAGCCAAAACATGAGAGAATAAAAATTATAAGAAAATGAAATCTTCCCAGGGATTCCATTGATTAACAAATGGCTTTGCACACATAATATACACAAAATCCTTACACAGTCCAAGACATTTTGGTAAAATTCTGTTAAATTGATAATCCCTTACCTAGTTGAATCAGTACTGACCAATAATCAGAAGACACAGAAAATCATAGAATTTTAATCTCTCACACTTGAGAAGGTTCTTCAAAATTAGTCCAGTTTGCATTAGTGAGCTTAGAAGACACTAGGGAAAATCATTCATTATCAAAATCCCAAGTATCTACATCTTAGATTCTTATTAAGTGGGACTTTGGAAGGCTATTGCTAGAATTCATTATCTTCTTAGTTGGAGCAAAATATGAACTTAGTCCGCAGCCAAGTAAAATAAGGATAAAGCTAATTTCAGCCCAGAGCTAGAATAAAAACTCATCCATATTCGCTAGAAAAATGCTGCAACATTAGCATAATTAGTTAGCCAAAGCTATCGAAAATCACAAAAACTGTTAATCTGTTCCAACTTCTGATTGCAGCTGAGTGGTTATATGGTCCTTAAAGTCCAGAGTCTTGTTCTATTCTTGTCTCTTTTACCGACTACTGAGTGGGGACATTCACTCAAACTTTCTATGCCTTTCTCATCATCTGTGAGATCTGGGATATAAATACTTAACTACATGCAAAGTCATTTTTACTTCATCAATGTCATTCAGTGCACAACATACCACCTCCTCAGTTGAAACAATAATTCTTCTGTTAAAAACATATGAACTCCAAAAATGGATTTCAATTGAATTTGACAATTATTTCTTGGAGCCTAGCATAGTGAAAACACAAATGAGAATAAAATGCAGTCCTCATCTTAAAATGGTGGTTTTCACACACTTGTCCACTGATTTGGACTGATCCATAATAATGTTCTCACAAGTCCTGGCAAAATTTAAAGAAAAACACAAAGAGGATAATGAAGAAAATGTTTTATGACCTTAAATTAACATTCAATTTAAAAGACTTTTTATTAAAAGTTTATTATGAGTATTTACTTTCCACTTTTCATGGCACTAAACTGTCCTCTATTGTGATGGTTGTCTCTTTTTAACATCTTCAATTAGCAAAAAAAGAAATGACAACTCCAAGTCAGTTTTTTCTGTTACTTTTGTTGGTCTCTTACTTCAAATGTATGACAACTACTAAATCACTTAGCACCTACTTAAAGAGTATGATTAGCCCAGTTTATTGTTTAGACAAGAAAATTGTTTAAATTTGTTATTTAGAAGTTTCTGTTCTGAGAACTGTTTGTATTTATAATTAGAAGACTCTCTAATACCTAGCCAGCAGCTGTCTTTTTTCTTTTTTTAAAAAGGCCTGATAAGCAAATAGAGAATTTTTACACTTTCAATATGAAAATGCAGAAGAAATGGACAAATTTATTAATACATATGACCTACCAAAGCTAATCCCAGAAGACATAACTGACTTAAACAAGCCCATTACATATACAGACATAGAAAAGGTAATTAAAAGCCTCCCAACAAAGAAGAGTCCAGGTCCTGATGGATTCACAGCAGAATTTTACCAAACTTTTAAAGGAGATATATCACCTGTCTTCCTCAAATTATTCCAAAAAATAGAAAAGGAGGGAACACTCCCAAATTTATTCTATGAAGCTACCATCACCCCGATCCCTAAACCAGGAAAAGATTCATCTAAGATAGAGAATTGTAGACCCATCTCCCTTATGAATCTAGATGCAAAAATATTTAATAAAATTCTGGCAAACAGAATCCAACAGCATATGAAAAAGATTATTCACCATGACCAAGTGGGATTTATACCACAGATAAAAGGCTGGTTTAACATACAGAAATCAATTAATGTAATCCAGCATATCAAGAAACTGGCAAACAAAAACCACATGATCATATCAATTGATGCTGAAAAGGCCTTCGACAAAGTGCAACACCTTTTCATGATAAAAACACTGGAGAAGATAGGTATAACAGGCAAATATCTTAATTTCATAAACGCCATCTATGACAAACCTACAGCCAACATTATATTAAATGGAGAAAAACTGAAACCATTTCCTCTTAGATCTGGAACAAGACAAGGATGTCCTCCATCTCCTATTCTATTTAACATAGTAATTGAAGTCCTGGCCAGGGCCATCAGACAAGAGAAAGAAATCAAAGGGATACAGATTGGCAAGGAAGAGGTCAAATTATCCTTATTTGCAGATGATATGATATTAAACCTGAAAGACCCAAAAACCTCAACCAGAAAACTGCCAGAACTAATTAATTCCTTCAGCAAAGTCACAGGCTACAAAATTAACACAAAAAAATCAATAGCTTTTCTTTACACCAACTGCAAATAGGAAGAGACGGAAATTTCAGAAAAAATACCATTCATGATAGCCCACCAGAAAATTAAATACCTTGGAATCAATCTAACCAAAGACCCTTCAGATCTCTACAAGGAATCCTGAATATTACACCCTCAGCCTAGGAAAAGCCTGGAGTTTATTTTTCTCTCTTGGCAAGGGGAAATGAAATAGGTCAAAGAAGACTGAAAACACTTAGTAAACTATTTAAACTCATAGAAATTAGTGTCTAGAGATCACCCAACTCCTTCCTTTCAAGTTAGATAAGAAAACATCCTCAGAGAAACTTGCCCAAATTCCCCTGCTTTAAGATTTGGACCATGAGAATAAAACCAAAGTACTGCTGTCAGCCAGCAGCAGTATACCCTAATTGCAGGGGAAATACTAAGCATTGTCTTAAAGATATCTTATGTATTCAAACTACAACCTTGAAAGGTTTTAAATATTTTAAAAGCCAGAGGAAACAGACATAGAGATAATAAATATTCAAATTAGAATTCATGGGGGAGGGAAAATATTCTGCAGATAGTGGTTTGCAGAACTGCAAATGCCTAGCAATAGGAATGAGTGAGTAAGAAGAACAGTGGGTGCACCATACCTGCAGGTTCCATATCACTGATTTAACCAACCTTGGTGAAAACACTTGAAAAATATGCATTTGTACTAAACATAGACTTTTTCTTGCCATTATCCCCTAAAAAATACAGTACAATAGCTATTTACATAACATTTACATTGTACTGGATATCATAAGCAATCTAGAGATGATTTAAAGTATACCGGAATATGCGCATAGGTTATACGCAAATATTGTATCATTGTATTGAAGGGACTTGAATATACTTGGATTTTAATATATGCAGGGGCATCCTGGAACCAATCCTCCAAGATACTGTGGGACAACTATATTTGAGGAAAGTTGAGGAGCAGGGAGTTGTAAGTGACTTGCAAAGATATCTATGTTCAGGATTTCTCCTTTAATAGCATTCATCAATATCAGACTAGCAAGGAAATCTTGCCATTGACCAACCATTAAGATATGGAAATAGTCTCATTCAATGCAAGCCCACATTAAAAATTATATTCATGTTACCGTAAACATACACTAACAAAATACAAAATAGCGTCATTTAAGGCAGTGTTACATTTAGAAGCAAAAGAATGAAAATAAACCAAATGTTCTTCAATAAAGAACTAGTTGAATAAACCCTGGTATAACCACACAATGATTATAATACAGCTGTTAAAAATGAAAGAATGAACCAGGCATGGTGGCACACGCTTGTA
>VMDO01018192.1:18239-42914 GCA_007922755.1 Pedetes capensis
CAAAAAAAAAAAAAAAAAAAAAAAAAAGAAAAAGAAAGAGAGAAAGAAAGAGCCTATTGCTATTGCATATGCCAGTAATCCCAGTGACTCAGGTGGCCAAGACAAGAGGGTCACAAGTTCAAGGTCAGAAGCAGACTGTGTAATTTAGTGAGACTCTACCTCAAAATAAAAAATAGAAAAAAGGGGGTAGGGGTGCAGCTCAGTGCTTTAGTACTTATCTTGCATATACAAGGAAGGCCCTATGTTCAACTCCCTAGCATGACAAAAAAAAAAGAAAGAAAGAAAAAATGAGAAAGATTTTTATTTACTCATATGGTATATGTTCAGGATTTATTATTAGGGGAAAAATCAAGATTAAAACAATGCTTGTAGTATGTCATGTTTTGAGTTGTTGTTAGGTGCCGTGGAGTCGGTATCCGACTCATAGCAACCCTCATAGGGTTTTCAATGGCTGACTGTTTCAGTATTGCCTTGGGAGTGGATTGCCAGGCCCTTCTCCCATTTTTTTGCAGTGCTGGAAATTGAACTCGGGGCCTCAGAGACTGCAGCGCAGCGCTCTACCAACTGAGCTAAATCCCAGCCGGATCTTTTGAGTAGCCTACTATAAAGGGAAACACATGCACATACCCATATGCATACATGTCATTATATTTTCAGAAAGAAACAAAGGATTGTCAATAACTAATAAAGATGGCTATCCAAATGAGGAGGAGATAAGGTAGAGAGAACAGGGATGGCCTAGAGATTTCCTTATGTACATTTTGTTATACAGTTTGATTTAGGAGCAAAATTTATCAGAAAGGTAAAAATTCTTAACAATACAAAACAAACTGAAATAAATGAACTTAACTTCATATTAATTGATGAGAAATCCACATAGAAAAAAATAATTATTTTTACTTTTGTTTAAAATACAGAATTTTGGGTTGGTGATGTAGCTCAGTGGTAGAGCACCTGGCTAGCATGCGCAAGGTCCTGGTTCCATCCACAGTAACACAAATAAATACAAAATTTTTAACTTTATGTCATTTACTGGAATACACTCAGAAGACAGAGAACCACAAAGAAATTCTAAACTGCATTCAGTAATTTTATTGTTAATGGTCATGTTTTTTTTTTATTTTATAACTATTATAGGTAACTATCTTAATAGCATTAAGAACCAAAATGTTCAAAATAAGAGAAAGGAGACACAAGCATAAATTCAAAGAAGTCAGGTAATAGCCTTATATCCTTAAATTTAAATTGGAAATATCACTATAAACTCTTTTTTAACAAAAGGATAGTTACTATCTCTGATTGTTAACAATACTTAGAAGCAATTAGTACCTAATAGTAATGAGCAAAGCAAAGATGTCACATTGAAGACGAAGGTGCGTCTGACTCATGCCATGGTATTTTCAGTGGCATCATATGGTTGTGAAAGCTGGACATTGAACAAGAGAGACAGAAAAAGAATTGATGCTTTTGAATTGTGGTGCTGGAGACGTCTATTGAATATACCATGGACTGCCAAAGAAACAACAGATCCGTCCTAGAAGAGGTACAACCAGAGTGCTCCTTGGAAGCAAAAATGGCCAAACTGCGTCTTATATATTTCGGACATGTAGTCAGGAGAGAACAATCCCTGGAGAAGGACATCATGTTTGGAAGAGTGGCAGGTCAACGGAAAAGAGGAAAACCCTTCACCAGATGGATTAACACAGTGTGTGCAACAATGGGCTTAAACATAAATAAGATTGTTTGCCTGGCACAGAATCGGCAAGTGTTTCGATCTGCTGTACATAGGGTCGCTATGAGTCGGACTCGACTCGATGGCACCTAACAACAACAACAACAAGTAATGAGCACCTCTAGCGCACTCAAATTGTAATTTCTAAATATCATTCTCCACTAAATAAAACCACAGTTCCTTAGAGAAATAGCTCATTATTCTGGTCTGGGGCAGGGGCTGTACTGGATGAGCCAGGAACATCTTCTTGTTCTAGAAAGCAAGGAAGCTACCAGCAACTACCATGATCATGTCAAAAGACCTCGGAAGCCAAT
The DNA here is from genome assembly GCA_007922755.1 of Pedetes capensis. Classification (NCBI taxonomy): domain Eukaryota; kingdom Metazoa; phylum Chordata; class Mammalia; order Rodentia; family Pedetidae; genus Pedetes; species Pedetes capensis. The sequence continues at coordinate 20,286 of VMDO01018192.1, forward strand.
TTGAAAGAGATTCTATGGGCTTAATATGGGGAAATTTGGATTTCAAAATGAAAAATCATCATGATTCATTGAAACACATCAAATACATGAAAATCTATTGATTCATGAGCTAAGACAAACACGTGAGTTACTATTAGAGCTTTCTAAGACAGTAAATCAACCTAAAATTTTAAGTAAAGGGCAAAAATAGTAGGGAATGGTGGTGTAGGCCTATAATCCCAGTGATTCCTGACTTGGTAGGTGGAGGCAGGAGGATCACAAGCTTGAGGTTAGAGTCAGCCTTTTCAAATTAGCAAGCCCCTCACTCAAAATAAAACAGTAAGAAAGGAGTTGAGGGTGCAGCTATGTGGCAGAGCACTTGCAAAGTATGTGAGAGGCCCTGGGTTCAACCCCCTATGTATGCATGTATGTATGTATGTATGTATGTATGTATGCATGTATGTACCTATCTATCTATCTATCTATCTATCTATCTATCTATCTATCTATCTATCTATCTATCTATCTAACAATAGAAGATACAATTGGGGACTTATCTTGAGAGGGGAAGGGATTAGTGGAAAGAGGAAGGGAAGCAATGTAGTAGGTAATGAGGCAGAAAACAAATGCAAAATATATGGTACAACTGTATCAAAACCTCATAGTGAAACTTATTATACTGTATGCAAATTAAATAAATAAATTTTTAATTTCTTGCCATCTTTTTGGATGTTTTTTGGACTATAATCTTGTGTCAGTTTGATTCAGGGTGTTAAAATCTGGGTTAAATATCAGGCCATATCTTGCTAATTCATAACATATTAAGGCAGGTTGGTGACATTATTATTGTTTTGAAATGGAACAAAAATAACATGTGAAATGCTTGTTTCTTCCCCTATATAACAGATAGAGCAGCATCTCTGTAAGTATTCTCAGTTTATTTCCTTAAGTGAGGAACAGCAGGCTCAGTCCAGAATTCTGGAAATGATCCCATTTTCTCCAAGCCTTGAATCCCCTCGCCATCCTCTTCTCTCTGTCACTGCTGTGCTTTGTTCTTTCTTCAATCCAGTCTACCCATGTTCTGATGGGAATAATTTTTCCTTTCCTGTCCTTTAACAGCTTCAACCACCATGTCAGTCTCCCAGTGGCTGCTTCATCTCCATGGTTGTACTCTTGTATTTTTTAATGTTTTTTGATATAAAGTAAAACAGATAAGGAAAACTATGCTGCTGTATGGCTTAATGAATTCCTATAAAGTGACAATCCTGTAAATATTATCAGGTCAAGGAATAGATCTTTCTCAGTTACTCTAGAAGCCCCTTCCATGTTTGCTGATGTGATCACAACATATGCATACATAATCATTGTCTGGACTTATATAATAATAATTCCTTTCTTTAAAAAATATGTTTATCACTTAACCATGCATCCCTATGCTATTTTAATCTTGTTCAAATTAAAAATTAGATATGTCTTTTAAATCTTGCTAAATCTGCAGATTCTCTCTCCCTTCTTTTTTCCTTATAATTTATTGGTCAAAAAAGTCTGGGGTATCTAATAGAGTTAGCCAGTCTCAATTTTGTTGATTCATATATCAATCAATTGGTATTTTACTAAACTTCACTTTGCCTTCCTCTCTTCCCACCCATCTTACTAAGGCAGCCTTGCTGCTACAGGACCTCTGTGGGAAATCTACAGTCTCCAGCATGACAGATTAAAACAGGCCAGTTCCACAAGCCCCCCTACCCCCCACCCCCCAACCCCCCCACCCCGGCTGCTGCCAGCAGGGTTCCATCTGGATGTTTGAGTGGCTAGCTGACATCTGGAGCTCATCCACTTGCCTCCAGTGTCCACCTCATTCTCTCCCTCCCTCTTGATTAAACTGGTTTTTTTTTGATAGTCCTATTTCAAACCCTAATCAAATGTAGCATTGTTTCCATGGGAAACCAAATACCAAATTCCAAATATGCAACTTACAAAATGTGGAAATAGACCCCTTTTATAAGTTTGATGGTTGTACATACGGACGACTATGGCATTTTAGATTCCAGTTTAGGCAAGTTGGAATCTGAAATTATCTTCTGAAGATCTTCCCCTAAAGAGATCCCCTAAGCATCTGTCCCTAAGCTTTCTTCAGATGACTTCAAATATATTTTTATCTATGTCCAAGTAATAGGAAATAATTTGATTCTCTTTCTCTGATGTAAAAAGAAGACTAAGAAGGTTACTGCTTCTGTTGTTGTTAGCTGTTGTCAAGTTGGGTCTGACTCATAGGGACTCTGTATATTACAGAGCACAACACTCTAATTCTGTGCCAGGCACATGATCTTTTTTATGTTTAATTCCATTGTTGCAGACACTGTGTCATTCCATTTAGGTGAGGATCTTCCTTTTTTTCATTGACCTTCCACTCTCCCAAACAGGATATCCAAAATCTGATCACAAAAAGAAAGTCACAATATTCACAACCCCCTAATAACACTAGAAGTCAATAGAGTTGCTGGACAAACTGAGCATCTCTCTAAGGGAAACAACCCCTTCTCTCAAACCTTCTAAATTCGCGAGCAATATATGGCATTATTTAGGACTTAAATATGAATCAGTGGTAGCTGGAAAATTTTTGGATTTTGAAATGTGATTGTCTCCATTTGCTTGCATCCAGTTAACAGTCTTGGTTACATTTTAAAAGCATCACATCAAAGATGAAGGCAAAATGTAATAATAACAAAAAAGATTAATTTCATTCTAGAGCCCCATGGTAATGATTTTTTGGTTTTTTAAATTCATTACAAATCAAATCAAGTCCAAAAATGCCAAAGTCAATTTAAGGCCTTTAAAATAAACCAGATAAGGCTATTCAGACAATTTCATTCATATTCTGATTTCTAGAACATTCTTATTTGACAATGTATGTTCTATACAATGCTTGTTGTTGTTGTTGTTAGGTGCCGTCGAGTCGGTATCCGACTCATAGCGACCCTCTGTACAACAGGGGAAACACTATTGTCAGTGCTTCTCTGCTATGCATAGGGTTTTCAATGGCAGATTGATTTTTGGGAGGGGGTTTCCGGGTCCTTCTCCCAAGCCTACAGTATCTGGTGTTCCCAGGAGGTCTCCCATCCAGGTACTAACCAGGCCTGACCCTGCTTAGTTTCCGAGATCTGATGGGATGGGATGCCACAAGGATACAGCTGCAGGCTCTATACAATGCAGTGATAGTTAAATCAGGGGTCTACTGAGGCTTGAATCTCAGGTAAGAGAGCTGCAATTTAAAGCAGCATGATCTTTGAGTGCTATAGCAACGGCACCTGCTATCTTATTTTAATAAGACCCAGGAGATTTTCTGGAGGTTTCTATTTTACTAAATTTTCACTGTGAGTTCTAACTTTGTTTAATATTCTTGTAATGTGAGAAGGGAGCAACAGACTTTAGCAAAGTTAAGAAGACTGATAATTTGCTATGGGAATACCACACAATCTAGGAGAAAATGCTAGGATGGTAATATAAATATGTCATTCTCTCCCCATGTAAATATGTTATTATACTGAATAATACAAACATGTGGATTCCTGAAAGACTATTCATTATGTGTATATATTTAAAATTTCTCATACAATCTAATCCATGCATTAAAAGAGAAAAACTTAACAATTTAAATGAATTATATGCTTTATGACCACAGAAGAGACATGTTTATTTTAAAATATAAAGATTTCAAAATTAATCTGGGTGCAGTGGCACACGCCTGTATTCCCAGCGGCTCGGGAGGCAGAGGCAGGAGAATCAAATGTTCGAGACCAGAGGCAGTCTGCGTAACTTAGTGAGACCCTGTCTCAAAAAGTAAAAATATGGGCTGAGGGTGCAGCTCAGTGGTCCAGCACTTGCAGAGCATGCAAGCGTGAGACCCTGGGTTCAACCTCCAGTACCGCAAAAAAAAAAAAAAAAAAAAAAAGGTTTCAAAATTAGATATTTTTGAATGTAGTAATTAAATAGATTAATTGAATAGGAAAGCATGCTTTTTAATGAATATATAATTTCATACACAAAAATTTTAAATTACACATTTATTTCAAATACATATGGAATATTTATGAAAATTTACTTTATATTGAGCAATAATGCAAGTCTAAGAACACATCAAAGAATTAATATCCTACTCACCTCATTAGAAGAAAAAACAAGAACAAGGCTGGGCACAGTGGTGCATGCCTACAATCCTAGGGACTTGGGAGACTGAGGCAGAAGTATTGCAATTTTGAGACCAGAGGCAGCCTGAATAAATTAGTGAAATCCTATCTCATGATAAAAATTTTAAAAGGGGCTGGGAGTGAAGCTCAGTGGTAGAGCACTTGCAAAATATGTGGGAGGACCTGGGTCCAGCCCCCTAGAGTCACAAAGAAAAAAGAAAGAAAAGAAAAACAAGAACACAAACAAGAACAAGAACAAAAACATACATCGCAAATGAAGAACATTTCTAAATGACTCATTGGTCAAAAAGAAGAAATCATAATGGAAATTAGTCAATGTACAAAACTGAACTGAAAATATCATATATAAAATCCCAAGGGGATGGGGATGTAGCTCAGTGGTAGAGTACTTACAGGGCCTCTATCTCCAGCACCACCAAAAAAGAACAAAAGCAGCAGCAGGAAAAAAATTTTAAACTCCAAGGGACACAGTAAATTTATTCCTCAGATGCAAATGTAAGAAAGATTTAAAATTAGTGAACATATTATCCAATACAAGAAGTCATAAAAAGGAAGTACAACATTGCAAAACTTAATAAAATAATTTTTTAAAAAATATAGTGAAGAGGTATAACAAAACCCAAAGCTTATTCTGTATATAGATTAATAAATTGTTGGAAGAGACTTAGCAGAAATTTTGGGCATCTCAAGCACACAGCTGATTTTGCCCTTAGGGTATTTTATGATATCTGTCAAGCCAGTGAAAAGAGGTGAAAAGCTCACTATGCAAAAATTAGAGTTTGGGACCCAGTCAGTAGAGGGAGGGTCATCTCAAGAATATCTATGTTCAATGAGAGAAAGGAAATGATGGAGAAAGATAAAAATATGAATAATTTCACCAGAGAATTAAAGCATACATACACACATCTAAATAAATACTCCAAAACTGAAAAATATATCTGAAATCAAAAGATAAGGATTTGGAAGAAAAAACAATTCAGTATATTCAAGTTATATGAATATCTTCATAAAAGGAACACTAAGACATATCAGCAGTGGTGTTGGATAAAATATTTACATGAAAACATCTGTTGCATTCCAAAATGTCAGCAGCAAGTAGAACACATGAATTAAAAAGAAAATAACCTGTTAACAATAAAATTATAAGACATCCAGGAATGAGTCTAAGAATATATCTACAAGTCCTTTGGGGGAGAAAATGAAACTTTACCGAAAACAGAACTTAACAGAACTGACCATATCTTTCAATGGGAAGGGTCAGTGCAATAAAGATTACAATACTCCCAAATTATTCCCTAAAATCCTCAAAAACAATGCCATGGTGGGGTACTTAAAATTGAACCCAGGACATTATATATACTAAACACTTATGGATTCTGCCACTGAACTACATCCCCAAGACCCAGTCAATAAAATTCTAACCAAAACCCATCAATATTTTTGTTGTAAGATTTAATAAATTGATTCTAAAGTTCACAAAACAGCAAAGATCAAGAAGAGTGAGGATGTAAGTGAAGAAAAGAAAGACAAAAGGAACTGTCTTCACATATTTTACTACAGAACTAGAGTAACAATCAATGGTAATGGTGCAGAGACAGACAAATAGCCCAATGTAACCAAATAGAGAACTGCAAAACATTCCCCACAGACTTGATACACAGTAAAATACCATTACACATCATCAAGGAAAAGATGAACTATTTAGTAAATGGTGCCAATTATCTTTGCGGGAAAAACACAAAATTCAACATAAATGTAAAAGAAAAACCTAAAATTTGTATGAGAGATTTTCTTTATGACTTCAGTGTAAGGATTAAACAGGATAAAAAATGTGCATATATGTAGAAGAATGGTATATTTGACTCATTGAAATCTAAAATGTATGCACATTACAAAAAATTAAAATACAAACTATAGGTCAGGAAAACATATTTGCTATCCACTTGACAAAAGATTTATATAAAAAAAAGAATGTGCATAAATAAACAGCAATCCAATAGGAAAATGGGCAAATAATAGCTAATATGTATGGTGTACTATGTATCAGGCACTATGTCAATTGCTTTATACATATTACCTCATGTAATCCTTAAAAGACATGAATAGGTAATATGCAGAGGAAAACTCAAATGGTCATTAATTTATAAAAGTATAGTTGACCTCAATAGTGATTATTAAAATAATGATTTTAAAATCAGCATAATGAAATTAAAATGACAAGATATTTCCTAGCCATTACATTGCTAAACATATTAAAATCTGATAATGCCAATTATTGATGAGGATATGAAACACCACACTAGTGCAATTACTTTAAATTAGTTCAATTACTTTAGAGAGTAATTTGTTGATATCTGATAGAGTGGAAGATGCACAATTTCACTTCAGTACATTTCCTAGAGAAATTATTGCACAGTGCACAACATACAAGAATGCTCATAAGAGCAATACTAAAAAGAAAAAAAAGAAATAATCTAAATGTCTATCAACAGTAAAGAAGATAAAGTGTAGCATATTCATATAACAGATTTTCATTTCACAGTAATGTATCTGCATGGATGAATTCAATAATACAGTGGTGATCACATGCAAAAAAAAGCAAGTTAAAATACTAAAATATACATAACAATTATGAACACCAAATTCAGGATCCTGGTCTTCCTTTGCTCAATTTTATGGAGTGTAACTTACATTGTATCCCACAGAATTGATTTTCATGGAGAATTATTCCTAGACTGGAAGGGAAGATGAAGGATAGGATTGGGGAGAAGAACACAGGATGTCAATTGTATCTGTAATGTTTTATTTCAAAAAATAAGTAAATAAAAAGCAGTGAAAAACGAAAGGCAATAATGTTAAGATTTGATAGAAGTGGTGGTAGGCGTGTAGGTATTCATGATGTTTTTCTCTATGCTCTTCGGCATTCTTACAATGTCATTATAAAAGATAAATGGTTGTAGAGGGAGGAACTCATCCAGCAACATAACTGCTAAAAACAGAGCCAAACTGAGAGAGACAGAAAAAGTGAGAAACAAGGAGATAGGAAACACTTGTCATTGATTGAATTAATTAAAAGCAATCTTTTATTTGATTTTCTTCCAGAAACTTTGTTAATTTCATTCTTCCTGGGAATACTACACTCCTAAAAATCTACCCTTACCCCAAGCAGAACCCAGATATTTCCAGCCTGGGTATTGCCAAGATCTCCCTGTTTTTGTGCATATCCTTTTCTTCAATGGTCAGGAAAAATGTATTTTGATTCCCCCCATTCAAAGTACTGTGGGAAGTCTGTTGCTCCTTCACAGAGCTAATATTTATTGTGCACTTAATTATGTGTCTGGCATTGTTCCAAACATTTTACAACCATCATCTCATTTAATCCTCACAGTGGCTTTATGAGATGGGTTCCATTTTTATCCCCACTTTAAAGATGAGGAATTAGAGGTCCCAGAGGTTAACTGATTTTTTAAAGCTATTCTTCTAGGAGGGGCTGGGATTTAGCTCAGTTGGTAGAGGGCCACTCTGCAGTCTCTGAGGTCCAGAGTTCAATTCCCAGCACTTTTGTGGTAACTTTTTTCATACTCTTCCATAACTCTGAGAAGAGTTATGGGAGAAAGATGTGGCAATCCACTCCTGAGGCAATCCCAAAACAATCAGCCATTGAAAACCCCATGAGGGTCTCTATGAGTAGGACACAACTTGATGGCACCTAACAACAATTCTGCTAGGAGACTGAGAAGATGGCAGACAGCACATGCCTTCTGTCCCGGAGTAGAGGGAAGCCTTGATTAAGTGTTTGGAGCTCACATTGACTAGATAGAAACAGTGACAGTTTAGATTGGGAGACAGTGGAGGGAACCGGACAATCGTCGAAAGTGTGGATCTGGCTCTGGAGGACCTACACAGAGGATAGCAGCTGGGTCACCATTTTGCCATTTTGCAGAGGGTGGATAGGATCCTGGAGACTTGGAAGGGACTTTGTGCACACATCCACAGGGGCCCGGACCCAACACGGAGTGCAACCTTGGCATTACACCGTCACCCTGCCCACAGGACACAGACTACAAGCTCCGGTAGAGTCAGTTTGAGGTGGCACACGGAATTGCCATCACTAGCAGTGTACGCTGCACAGCTGGAGTCACTGGGCTAGTGTAAGACCCCCACGCAGGAGTACAGGCATCAGATCCATGAGAGTTGATACAAGAAGGTGCGGGGAGTGAATGCAGAGGGACCTCAGGAACCGGCACCAGCAGAGAATGACCAGAGCCGTGCGCAGCCCCTCCCTCCTGTTGTGGTGGGGCAGTTGTGCAGACACTATTTTCACAGACATACGGACACACATGCACCTGGATCCCAGACACATCAGAGGCAATTCTATGTCATCCCACTACACTGTGGCGTAGGCTGGGGTCTGTGGAGGCGACTGAGTCCCACACACACAGAGCGTGGCCAATTCCGCAAACAGCATGCAGCAGTGCATTTTAGCCCAGAGCAGTTTCCAGCACGACCACCATGCATGGCCAGAGTGGCTGCAGATTCCCCCTGGGGTGGTTGGATATAATCCCACCTGCTGCGGGGGGGGGCGGGGCATGGCGAGACCACAACAGAATCTGGATCTGCCAAGTAGACTCCCAAGTAGATGGAAACCTTGCAATAAAGATCCACAATAGCAGCCATATTCCCTCCATGCTGTAGGCTTTGGGGCGGAGATCTCCGATTTGGGGAATTGGTGCCTGAACTACGTGGGACATGAAGAACTCCAGGGAGGCCCCCACAGCTTCCACTGCCTCTCTAACAATAAAACAGACACAGAATATTTCATGGGACAGACTCTATGGGTGCTCAGTGTCCTGCTTAAACCTGGGGCATTGCAGGGCTACCCACCATATCCACTCGACAGAGGAAAGCTGCACAGAAAACCCTGCCCCTTAACAAAGCCTGCTTCCATGGACTGTGTGAAAATACTGCCACCCTATATTCTACAGTGTTCACTTCATCCTTACTGTCTCCACAGTTCAGATTCCACTTGTGAGAACATACAAGTGTTTTGTGTGTGTGTGTGTAAGCGTGTATGCACATGTTCTTTTTTGTTTTCTTTCTTTCTTCTTTTATTCTCTTCCTTTTTTCTATTCTCTTTCTCTTTTTCATATGCTATATATGTGTTTTAGTTTTAGTTAATTATTTTATCCTTAAATTTTAACCTTAATTTTAATTTTGACTTTAATTTCTATTAGTCTCTGCTTTCTATCTCCTCTTTCCCCCTCTTCTCTCACCAGATCCTCCCTCTCCTCACCCCCCAGAAGAGAAACAGAATCTATTGCCTCCCTAGCCCCCAGCCCCTTTGGAGTAGGGCTAGTGAACTAGAGTAAGAGTCCCACAGACTAAACAACCAGGAACTACAGAGTTTAGGAGTGCAAATAAAGCACCAGAGATTCAGTAACACACAATCTCAAAGGAATAACAGAGGGAGAAGTTCTGCACACTCAGGAGAGATGAAGCCCATTTCCTGGACCATATTATGGGCAAACAAACAACCTACAATAAACACAAAGGGGCAGGATGGATCTGGAGACCCCACAGAACGAAGCCCACCAACAAATTCCTCCAATGAATCTCAACTCTTAGAGATCTTTGAATTAGAATACAGAGTTATAAATATGCTGAGAGAAATCAAAACGAATACCACCAGCACCCTTGAAATCCTTGAAAAGAAGGTATCTCACCTGGAGTCTGTTCTATCCTCCCAGCTAGAAATGATTATGAAAAATCAATCAATGAACATTGAAATGTAAACTAAAATAGATTAGTTAAATTCTGCAAAAGAATCCTTTTCATCGAGACTGGATGAATCTGAACTGAGGATTTCCGATTCTGAAAATGCCATCCATGAATTTAAATACATGCAGTAAGATTACTGTATGTATTACTGTATGATAAAGGAATTTTTTAAAGATTTCCAGGAAACCTCAGGCAGAATGAAAAAATGAAACATAAGAATTCACGGTGTCCCTCAAGGAGAGGAAATATCCACCAGAGGTCTAGAAAAATCTAGTTATGATATCCTCAAGGAAAGCTTCCCACATGTAATCCAGGATATGGATACATACACAACTGAAACATTTAGGACCCCATCAAGAGTAAACCAAAATAGGTCATCCCCAAGACATATTATTGCTCAAATGCTGTCATTAGAAACCAGGGAGGCTATCCTGCAAGCGGCAAGGCAGAAACCCCTTATTACTTATAAAGCAAAACCTATTAAAATTACTACAGAGTTCTACATATCAACATTGAAAGCTAGAAAGGTGTGGTCACAAGTGATTCACTAAAAAAAAAAAAAAAAAAAACAATCTCCAACCAAGATTAGTATATCCAGCAAAATTATCTTTGAAAATAGGATTATAAGACATTTAATGATATTGATGCATTTAAACAATTTGCAACCACCAAACTAGCTCTACCCAGGATTGTAAATGAATTACCATATCCAGGAGAGATAAGACAACCCTATATCGGAAACCAAAGACTTGGTTAGCTGAGATGAGTGCAACCCAAGAACGTAAAAAAGCAACCATGGTTCATAAATCAGTAACATGTAATGATTGGATGCATAACAATAAATACTACTCAATAATCACTATTAATGTAAATGGTCTTAACTTACCAATTCAGAGACAGAGACTGGCTAATTGGATGAAAAAAACATAAACCTTCAATATGTAGTATTCAAGAAACTCATCTAACTCACAAAGACTCCAATAGACTGAGAATTAAGGGCTGGAAAACAGTATACCAAGCAGGGGGCAAACAAAAAAAGCATGTGTTGCAATTCTAATATCAGATAGATTAAATTTCAATCCAAAACTAATTAGAAGAGACAAAGAAGGACACTACATTTTAGTAAAAGGAACAATCAATCAGGAACCAATAACACTCCTAAATATTTATGCCCCAAACACCGGGGCACCTAGCTTTATAAGACAAATTTTATGGAATATAAAGAACTTTATTGGACCAGAAACAATAATAATGGGAGAATTCAATGCCACACTTTTGTCAAGAGACAGGTCATCAAAATGAAACTTCAACAGAGAAACGTTGAATCTAATCCCCACCCTAAACCAGTTGGATCTCACAGATATATACAGAATATTTCATCCACATGATGAGGAAAACACATTCTTCTCAGCTCAACATGGAATGTTTTCTAAGATGGGACATATGCTAGTCCATAAGAACTCCCTCAACAAATACAAAAAAGTAGAAATTATCCCCTGTTCCTTATCAGACCAGAAGGGGATAAAATTGGAGCTCAAGAGCAAGAATAATTCCAGAAACTTTACAAAGTCATGGAAACTAAATAATACACTGCTGAATGACCAATGGGTTATTGATGAAATCAAAATGGAAGTTAAAAAATTCCTACAATCAAATGATAATGAAAACACATCCTACCAAAATATGTGGGACACAGCAAAGGCAGTTTTAAGAGGGAAGTTTATAGCATTAAGTGTCTTCATCAATAAGGTAAAGAAGAGCCAAATAAATGACCTAAGGACACATCTTAAGACACTAGAAATCCAACAACAAATCAATCCTAAAAGAAGCATCGAAAAAAAAATTACAAAAAAGGGAGAAATATCTCAATTAGAATCCAAAGAGATAATTCAAAAAATTAATAAGACTAAGAGCTGGTTCTTTGAAAAGATTAATAAAATAGACTCTCCTCTGGCAAATCTCATCAAAAAGAAAAAAGGAAAAAACTAACATGGTATGGATTATGAAAGAAAATGGGTCCATAACCACTGACTAAAATGAAATACAGAAAATTGTCAGGGATTACTATGAGAGATTGTATTCCCAAAAATATGAAAATGCAGAAGAAATGGATAAATTTATTAACACATATGATTTACCAAAGCTAACCCCAGAAGACATAACTGACCTAAACAAACACATTACATATATAGAAATAGAAAAGGTAATAAAAAGTCTCCCAACAAAGAAGAGTCCAGGTCCTGATGGGTTCAAAGCAGAATTTTACCAAACTTTCAAAGAAGATATAATACCTGTCTTCCTCAAATTATTCTAAAAAGTAGAAAAAGAGGCAACACACCCAAATGCATTCTATGAAGCTACCATCACCCTGATACCTAAACCAGGAAAAGATTCATCTAAGATAGAGAATTATAGACCCATCTCCATTATGAATCTAGATGTGAAAATATTTAATAAAATTCTGACAAACAGAATCCAGCACCATATTAAAAACATAATTCACCATGCCCAAGTGGGATTTATACCACAGATGCAAGGCTGGTTCAATATACGGAAATCAATTAATGTAATCCCATATATCAAGAAACTGACAAACAAAAAACACATGATCATCTCAATTGATGCCGAAAAGGCCTTCGACAAAGTTCAACACCTTTTCATGATAAAAACACTGCAGAAGATAGGTATAACATGCAAATACCTTAATTTCATAAAAGCCATCTATGACAAACCTCCAGTCAACATTATATTAAATGGAGAAAAACTGAAACCATTTCCTCTTAGATCTGGAACAAGACAAGTATGTCCTCTCTCTCCTATTCTATTCAACACAGTAATTGAAGTTCTGGCCAGGGCAATCAGATGAGAGAAAGAAATCAAAGGGATACAGATTGGCAAGGAAGAGGTCAAATTATCCTTATTTGCAGATGATATGATCTTATACCTGAAGAACCCCAAAACCTCAACCAGAAAACTTCTGGATCTAATTAACTCCTTCAGCAAAGTCGCAGGCTACAAAATTAACACACAAAAATCAATAGCTTTTCTTTACACCAACTGCAAACACAAAAGAAGGAAATTTCAGAAAAAATACATTTCACGATAACCCACCAGAAAATTAATTACCTTGCAATCAATCTAACCAAAGACCCTTCAGGTCTTTACAAGGAAAATTTCAAAACATTAAAGAAAGAAGTAGCAGAGGACCCTGAAAAATGGAAAGACCTCCCCTGCTCCTGGATAGGGAGAATTAATATAGTAAAAATGGCTATCCTACCAAAAGCAGTGTATAGATTTAATGCAATACCCATTAAAATTCCACTGACTGACTTTACAGAAATAGAGAAAATGATCCAACAATTCGTATGGAACCACAAAAGACCATGTATAGACAAAACACTTTTAAGCTGCAAATCTAATGCAGGTGGAATCACAATCCCTGACTTCAAGCCATACTACAGGGCAGTGGTTGCAAAAGCAGCTTGGTAGTGGCACAAAAATAGGCCCGAAGACATCTGGAGCAGAATAGAAGACCCAGATATACCTCAGCACACTTATATCCACCTTATTTTCGACAAAGGAGCAAAGCAAGTAAACTGGAAAAAGGACAGCCTTTCCAACAAATGGTGCTGGGAAATATGGACATCCACATGCAGAAAAATGTAAATTAACCGTCATCTCTCAATATGCATGAGAGTTAACTCAAAATGAATAAAAGATCTCAACATAAAACCAGAAACTTTAAAACTCATAGAAGGCAAGATAGGCAATACACTCCATCATATAGGCATAGGAAAGGATTTCCTTAATAGGACCCCAATTGCTCAAGAAATTGCAAGAAGAATAGACAAATGGGATTACATGAAATTAAAAAGCTTCTGCACAGCAAAAGAAACAATTAACAGAGTCAAGAAAACTCCCACTGAATGGGAAAAAACTCACATCCTATACATCAGACAAAGGTCTAATTACCAGAATTTATAAAGAACTCAAGAAAAAAATTCCCAAGAAAACAAATAACCCAATACACAAATGGGCAAAGGAACTGAATAGACAGTTCTCAAATGAAGAGGTCCGTAAAGTCATGAAACACATGAAAAAATGCCCAATATCCCTAGCCATTAGGGAAATGCAAATTAAAACAACTCTGAGATTTCACCTTACACCAGTAAGAATGGCTAAGAACAATAAAACAAATAACAACAAATGCTGGTGAGGTTGCAGAGAAAAGGGAACACTCTTACATTGCTGGTGAAGTTGTAAATTGGTCCCACCACTGTGGAAATCAATATGGAGGTATCTTAAAAAACTAAAAATAGATCTACCGTATGACCCAGCTATAACGCTATTGGGAATTTACCCAAAGGGAGATGTGTCATCATTTCACAGAGACTCTTGCATCTCCATGTTTAATGCAGCACTTTTCACAATAGCAAGGATATGGAATCAACCAAAGTGCCCATCAACAGAAGAATGGATACAAAAACTATGGTACATATACAAAATGGAATACTACTCAATCAAAAAAGTGAAATAATGTCATTTGCAGCAAAATGGATGGAATTGAAGAAAATTATTTTAAGTGAACGAACACAAGCTCAGAAAGAGAAATACCATGTTCTCACCCATATGTGGGAGCTGAATCAAAATTATAAGAAGGAAAAATCCTATACAAAGGTTGGATCATAATAAAAGAAAAAAGCTAAGAATGGTATTATTATAGATGGTCTAGAAAATTCATGTACTGGAACCCAAGGATATATAGAAAAATGTTACCATAGAAAGACAAGTAAATGGAAAAGAAGTCTTTGATGGGGGGTGGGATGGGGGTAGCAAGCACACAAAAGGGTAAGGGGGAACTTATATGTATAATGTACAACAAAATGCATATATGGAAATGTCACAATGAAAAGCATGTCAGAATGAATCACATTAAGGTGTGCATTAAAAATTTCCAATTAAAAAAACAATTCTGCTAGGAAGTAGCAGCCCCACTTGTCATAATTCCAGAATTTGAGACTTCAATTTCATGTTTTCCCTAAGCTCTTGATCTCAGTAACATCCTGCCTTCTGTAGTTAATCTTTTCTATGTCACGTACAGACTTAAACACAGAACGAAATTGTTTTTCCATTAATCCTTTTAAACATCACTCTCAAAATGATATCACAAACAGAAGCCTTTTGAAAGGAAGAGATTACATTATTCACAATACAGTAAACAACTTAAATGGAACATTATACATCCCTGTACACTCCTATAAAACCAAACGTCTCATTGCCCACATTTACTCTTCATGCTTCCTAACTATCTATTGTGTTTTACTTCTTCTCTCCCTTCTTATACCTTCTCTACCCCCTCTCCGTTTTCTCACCTGTTTTCCTCTTTACATCACCTCCACTTATCTTCATTTTCCAAAGTCATCCTATATTTCAGTGAGGAATTTAAAAGTCTTTGTTTTATTTCCCCCTTTCAAACAATATCCACAATTAAGGTGAGGGATGGGGGAGTCACAATTTAAATTCAAATATCCCATTTAGGTATTTTTCTAAACAAAGACACAACTCCCTGCACATGTATGATCCTCGTTTTCTTGATACAAAAACATTGGCATTCAGTTCTTATTTTAAACAGAAAAGTTTTCTTTTCCTTCTCACCACACCAATGCCTCTGCAATTTATTATCCTCTTTACTTCATATGATTTGCATCCCTGATACTATTAATCTAATTTGAAAGTTTGACATTAAACAAGTTTCCTCAAAATAAAGCAGATTCCATAAAACCCTTGAGCCATATGTCTGACTAGTATTGTGTGCCCCCATTAAAATTCATATAATGAAGTCCCTAACCCCACAGGATATCAGAATGTAACCTTATTTAAAGATAGAGTCTTCACAAAGGTAATTAAGTTAAAATGAGTTCATAACAGTGCACCCCAATCAAATATGATCGATGTTCTTATAAGGAGAGAAAATCTGGACAGAGACATGAACAGAGGAAAGAACATGTAATGACCCCAGGAGATGACCATCTACAAACTAAGGACAGAAACATGGAATAGATTCTTTTTCACAGCCCTTAGAAGTGACCAACTCTACCAACACTTTAGTTTCTGACTTCTAGCCTCCAGAACTATGAGAAAATTTTGCTCTATAAGTCACCTCAAAACTAATACAGCTACAGAATACAAATTCTTCAGCCTGGAACTCAGGGACTTCCAATACATGGTCCCAACTTCTCTATCCATTCTTCCCTTACCTTAAATATCTTCAACCATCTGAAGCTCTAGCTAAACTACACCACTTGTTCTTCCACTGGGCTCCACCACTGCCAATGCACATGGTTTTGCTCAGGCTCTGCCCTTTTGCTTGGAATGATCTCTGCCTCTGGTCATCTACCCATTCTTTAGGGCCTATGCCAAATGTCAATTGCTCTAAAACTTTTCCTGACTCATACACCTAGAAATTCTTGAGGTCAACCAGACTGATTTGTGTTTGAATCTAGCTCTACTACGTACCTGCTATGTGTCTTGAAGAGTATGCTGAACTTCTCAGTCTGTGGATTTAATGGATTTTATGGAAGGGTATGAGAAAAGTTACCACAAAAGTAAACATTATGAAGATGAGTGAGGTGATGCACATAAAGCATTTAAAATGATGCTTGGCACACAGTAAGCATTCTGGAAATGCAAGCTTTTGTTTTGTATTATCTGAATCTCAACAGCATTTTATGTAAAGTTCTCTTATGTCACTTACCACATTCTGCCTTGCCTCATTTATTAGAGGGCTTAATCAGTTAAGTCACTGAAATTATGTATGCTCTCCTGCCAAATATTAAGAAAGCTAGCAATTTGTCAGTCCTAGGCAGCCCTTACTATATCCAGGCCAGGTAAAGTTTCCACATTTGAATCAAATCAGGCTTCCACCTTGTGATGCCTTTCATGATGACTTTCTGTCAGCTTTTGTGGGTGTCAGCTCTGCAACCCTACTCTCTATTGCCCCATCCCAAGAGACCCACAGGCACTGGTTTCTTGGAATCTTCCCAGGAGGTTTTCATAGCAGAGTCACCTTTAATAAATTTTGTGTTATAGCCCTTCATCAATTAAGAAGTTCAATACCAAAAAGACCTAGGCTTTATTCCCAAGGACACCTTTCTAACCTGTGGGACTGACCTTGGACAAAGTATTTGATTTCTCTAGGACAAACTTTCCATATCTATAAAATTAAAATAATAACTGTGCTATTTAATAGGCTTCTGTGGGGACTAAATGAGATAATCTTGGGAAGGGGTGCTGAGCACTCAATAAAAGATATCATAACCACATTTTTTATAATTCTTAGTAGATAATAAAGTCCTTGAGGACAGAAAATATATACTCATAACAGACTCTATAAAAAGTTTGTTGAGTTAGCTGGGGATGTAGCTCAATGGTAGAACACTTACATAGCATGTGCAAAGTCCTGGGTTCAATTGCCAGCACTGAAAAAAATGTTGAATTAAATTCTGAGTTTTGATGTAAACAATCCTGAAGTGCTTATATCAATAATAGTTATCATGAAAAAGTGTTTGCATCTATATGAAGTTAAAACAGACCAGTAATCACCCCTTTGGTATCCATGGTATCCATGGTATCCATTCTAGAATCAGTTCCTTGAATAGCAAAATCCATGGATACTCAAGTCTTTTATATAACCTATGTACATCTTTCCCCATATTTTAAATCATCTCTATGTACATAGTTGTTACACCATTTTGTTTAGGGGATAATGACTAGAAAAAAAATGTATACATGTTCAGTGCAGACATTTTTTTCTGTAATATTTGAGGGTGGAACACAGGGTCTCATACATGCTCTGTAAGTGCTCTACCACTGGGATGCACCCCTAGCCTATTTTTAAGTTGTTTTTTGTTTTGTTTTGTTTTGTTTTGTTTTTTGAGACAGGGTCTTGCTAAGTTACATAGCCTGCCTCTGGCCTTGAATTCACAATCCACCTGCCTCAACCTCCAAAGTCACCGGGATTAGAGGCATGCACCACCACGGCAGCTAAGACACAACTTTTAAAATATTTTCTATCTTCAGTTGGATGAATCAGTTGATGCAGAACCCACAGATATAGAGCACTGGCTGCACATTATTTGGTTAACACTAAGTTTAAGTTTAAAATGAGTCAGAATTATCCATGTCACTTTCACTATTCACATAGAGGAACAAGTAAAAGTGTTGAGTACACTTGTTGTTTGATTCCACCTTCATTTTCACAGGAGAAAATATGACCACTTGAATTTATAATAGTCTTTTCCAAGCGATAATGGCCAAGTACAGCAACATGAATTGGCATCCATTTTTAACACTCTTTTTTTTTTTGTCATTTGATATTGTCAAAGCATCTTTTCTCTCACAGAGATTTAAAACCAAAAGTTTTATGACATAATTGTACCCATTTAGGGAAAACTGAGTCATGCATTTGATCAGTGGTATTGGGTTCTATGGGCTGCAGTGTGTAAAGGAGGCCCATCAGAAATCCAAATCCTTGATTTTTCTTTTTTAATCTTGGCAGATAGAAGTTGGGATAAAAGAAGAGCAACAACAACGTGTCATTTCCAAGTGGCAAGCAGTTTCTTTCTGGCAAGGTAGAGATGCCGCTGTTCTTTTAAAGGGGGCCCTTCCTTTTTTCGGGGAAAAACACCTCAATGGACTTTTTACACAGATGTTAAACAAAGATTTCCTTCTGAAATGAAGAAGGAAATTCAATTTCCTGCTTTAGGAGTGATAATCCTAAAGGTATCCTCTTTGGAAGCAGAGATACATCTCTATAGACTAGGATACAGTCATGGTTTGATTATAAAATGGTTCCCAAAAGTCATATGCTTTATCTTTTGGTCCCCAGATGATGGCACTGTTTGTGGAGCCTACCAAAACTCTGAGAGACAGAATCTAGCTTTGTGGAAGTAAGTTACTGGAGGTGAGCATTTGGAGGTTTTTACCCAGACCAGCGGCCCTGGTTGCTCTCTGCCTCCTACCCTAATATGCTGTGAGATTGTGAACCACAGGCCCTGCTGCCACCAGTGACACCATGCTTCCCCTGCCACCATTATGGACTGATCCTCTAGCTATGAGATTCCAATAAACCTTTTCCTCCAGAAGTTTGTTTTAGTTAGTTTTGTGGCTATAGCAATGACAGCTGATTAATACAGATACCTTGTGAGAAAGCATGTCTCTGGTAGAAGAAAGGTGGTACAATATAAGTCCCCTGTCTGGTTCTCTGCACTAATTTCCTGTCTTGTGGTTAAAGGAAAGGTCCAGAAGTTAATTACAACACCTTTCAGAGAGATACTATGAAATTGTACACATAAAATGAGCTGCTTCGGGGCACATATAGCAGGTTTTCATTCAGGTAGTCAAATAGGTATAATTTTTTTCAAGTCAATCTAGGAAATACTGAGACAGTGAGAGTGAAAACTACGTGTATTTATTTTGTATTTACAAAATTTCTAAAATCTCTCATGAGTACTAATGACTTGCAATTCATTTGCTTATAGTTTACAGAAGAAAAAATGTCAGTAATAATGACTACTCTTGCTTCCACTTTATTCAATAGTTAAGACTTCTTATTCTGACTTTTGGATAACATATGTCTTATTAGTCTTATTGGATAAATAAAAACACATAGAATGTTTCAGATGGAAAGCTAAACTACAATTTAAAAAGTTAATTCTCCCAAAGTGAATATGTAACTTTAATGCAATTCTAATTAGAATCCCATCAATTTGTATTGCATTGCTTTATAACAATGAATGATCTATATGCTTAAGATGGAAAAACAAATGTCTAAGAATATCTAATAACATTATAGAAAAGAAAAATTGTAAATGATATCTGCCTTACCAGATTCAAAACATATTATGAGGCCAATGTAATCAAAGTAGTATAATATTGACATAGGAATAGACAAATAGTTCAGTAGAACAAAACAAAGTATAGGAAAAGAGACCAGTGTGTATGGTTCTTTGATATATGACAAAGATGGTAATTCAATTCAGTAGGAAAGGGGCAGTTTGTTTAATAAAAAAGACTCTGGCACAATTGGCTACTTACCTAGAATAAAATAAAGTTCAACTTTCTACCATACTCCACTTTTAAAAGCAAATTTGAGACAGCACACACATAAGTCTAAATAACAAAATAAGAACAACTATAAGAACATTTGGGTAAATATATTTGTAACACAGTAGGTTTGAAAATCATTTAACTAACATGGAATGCCTAGAAACTATAAAGGAAAACATAAACATGTTGGTGATATAATTTTCTTCTTAAACATCTTTATGGAAAAATACCAAAAACAAATTCAAAACAAGTGATACATTGGGAAATAAACTACAAATATGTATGCCAGATAAGAGACTGCGAACTATAATATTCAAATAGCTCCTTCAAACAGATATGATAAAGGACATAGTAGGAAAATGAACAAAGAATATGAAGTGCAAATCCAAATGGTCATTCAACAATAGTAATTTGAGAAATATAAATTTAAATATAATAATGAGATATTTTTCATTGGATTGACAAATATTTAAGTGCCAACCCCTATTTGGCAGGATGAGGAAGAGGGAGTATTTTTTATGTGTTAATATGACTATTTACAGTCTTTTGGGAAAGCAATTTGAAAATACCTATGAAATATAAGCTGCAAATATTCTTTGTCCTAGTAATTTCACTCACGTGATGAATTCCTAATAAAAATATCAGTGTAAAGAGACTTACATATAGAACCATTATTTCTATAGTGCCATAAAACTAGTGCAAAAATGCCCTTCCATAGAGAAATAAGTAAATAAATTGTACATCTGTACCTGCCTTGAAGCCATACTTTGCTTGCAGCTGTACCACTATGGCGTCCAATCTCACCAGATCTTGGAAGCTAAGTAGGGTCAGACCTGGTTAGTACTTGGATGGGAGACCACCTGGACACACTGGGTGCTATAGGCTTGGGAGAAGGACATGGAAACCCACTCCCCCCAAAAAACAATCAGCCATTGAAAACCCTATGAATGGCAAAGAAGCACTGACAATAGTTTTTCATCTGTTATACGTAGGGTCATTATGAGTCAGACACTGACTCAACAGCACCTAATAACAACAACATCAGTACCATGGAATATCGCACAGACATAAAAAGAAATTCATCAGCTTTGTGCCAAAAACCGTGAAGGGATTTTACTGTTGAGAAATAAAAGAGGCAAAGTAAATTACATAATCTGATGCATTTCTAGATGAGCATTTGTTTTCAAACTCCCATATGTGTATGGAGTGCACTTGCTCTGCACCCTCTACAGCCCTGAGTTCAATCCCCAGCACTGCAAAAATGGAATAAGGACCTGACAGCTGATTCCCAAACAATCCTAAAAACAAACATTGGAAATCCTATGAATAGCAGAGAAGCACTGACAGGGCTGGGCATGGCACAATGTGTCAGGGAGTGTTTCTTTCTGTTATACATAGGTTTGCTATGAGTCAGGCCTGACTCAATGGCACTTAACAATGGCATGTGTATAGTCTATATATTTTTAAGAGTTATATGAATCTGAAGAAAGAGATAAAGAATGTACATACCCAGTTGTTAGCACTGCTTATGCAATGAAGGGTAACCAGCAAACAACCAAAATTGTAAACTCATGTGTGTGTAAATACATATAACAGGTGAATGAAAGGACAGTAACCAACATATTAATGATGGTTGTCTCAAGGTGATGGGATTTCAAGTGATTTTTCATTTTATTCTTTATATTTTTCTCTATTTTAACAATGAACATATGTTAGTTTTCTATTTATGAAAAGAACAAATCTATTTTATTGAGTAAAAGGCAGTTTGAAAGAAGAAAGTAGTGTCTCATTTTGAAATAGCTATGCATAGATTGATATGAAAACAGCTGGAAACACAGTAACTTAAAAGCTATTGCAATAGTGTAGGTGTGCTATGGTAATAATCTGGGCTAGAAAGATGGTTAATGAAACAGAAAGGAAGAGAGATAGTTAAAATTTATTTTACATAAGGGACTGAGATGAATTGGCAAAATATTAGACCAGAAGCAGGCAGGGAAGTTCTTCAGTTGTATGCCCATGGTACTATTACTACCTGTGGCACTGAGGTTTCTATCTCTGAATATTTGCTGAGTTCCCACTAGCAAAACAGGCAGGATTACATCATTGTTCTTTTTGCTAAGAATTTCAACAGTCCTTACTCCAACATAGTTTCTTTGCTCAAAAGGGAAAAGAGGAAAGTTTTTGTATAAGAGGGGTAGGGAGATGACTTTGCTATGGGGTCATTTTTATCAGTAAAGACATTGTACAATTTTTAATTAGCAAACTACTTATGTATGCATATATGAATCTGTGTGGATTTATACAGATATTTTTTCCTATCATCTCTGTCTCTACACCTATCTATTTAAACTCTTTCTCACTTAGGAAATGACTTAAGGTGCTTATAAATACATAACATTTTGTACTTTCAAGAGAGCTACTTCTTGAAGAATAAGTTCTTTCAGCCTTAGCTGGATGCGGTGGCACACACCTGTTATCCCAGCGGCGCGGGAGACAGAGGCAGGAGGATCGCAAATTCGAGACCAGAGGCAGTCTGCATAACTTAGCAAGACCCTGT
>VMDO01018193.1:0-42799 GCA_007922755.1 Pedetes capensis
ATATCATTAAACTGTGCATTGGAAGAAGGACCTGGGAACTCACTCCCAAGAAAAATTTAGCCATTGAAAACCACATGGAGGAGAAGCACTAACAAAAGTGTTTCTCTTGTTGTACTTAGAGTGGCTACGAATTGGATGCTGACTTGACAGCACCTAACAACAACAACAAATCTGTGTGTTGAAAAATAAATAAAAATTATTTACTTAGTGCTATATATAAGCAATTACCAAATGAGTACTATATAACAAGCATGGCACAAGGCATTGAGAATACAATGATGTCCAAAGAGAGTCCATCTCCTCCAAGAACATTGCATTCTGATGGTACAGCCCCCTGAACCTTGCATTCTCATGAAATAGCCCCACAGATGAGAGAGAGAGATTATCAGAAGGTTGTACTTTAGTTATGATAGTAACAGACTTATTGAGAAGGGAACTTTTGAACCCTAAATAAAATTTGAGAATGAGCTATACGGCTATCTAGACAAAGGAACCATAAGTGTAAAGCCAAGAAATAGTTGTGGGATTAGTATTTTGAGTAACAACAAAGAACAATATGGTTGATGCAGAGTGATAATGGGGAGATTTGTAGAAACAGATTTGTGCCTTGGGTGTGTGAATGTGCATGTACATTTGATGTTTTATGTATAAGTGTGTATATAACTTCATTATATGTAATATGAAATTATATACTTATAATTTCATTCCATGCATAATTTGATCATGTGTATATATAATGTATATATGATTTTATTTTGCAAATTGTCCTTTTAAAGCTAGAGAATAGTGTATTGTATCCATATGTACTTAGCATATAACTTAATGACTAACCAAATTTTGCCAAACTTGATTTACATAATTCTCTCTAATCATCATTTTCTGAGAGGCAGTGACAGATAATTTCATCTTTATTCTATATAGCACTTATTACATTATTTCTCAGAACACATGATGACTATGTGTTTGTTCCACTTTATGAAACATTTTGACAAAAGATTTTCAATCTAGTCTCTTCATTAATATATTTTCTATTAGAACATAATTTCTTGAAATAAGAATAGCACTATTTTGTGGATTAGAATGAAATGAATACAGGAATGAAGACAAAAGAATATTTGGATGATCAGTTAAGTAAGTGGTTATGCCATTTCCAGAATAGGTCATGGGATACATAGACATTGAGATGAATTCAGACTTCACTCACATATGAGAACAAGAGAGCTAGCATTTAGTAGTGGGATCTGGTAATGGGAAGGCCATCATTGAGGCAGACAGTAGGAATTCTCGTTGGAGAGATGGCTATAAGAATAAGAGCCTTTTCAAAATGTTGGTTCCAGAGAGCACTGTAAGAAAGGAAGTGGAGCTTGCAAATAGAGACATTCAGATGTATATAATGGGAAGTAAAAATAAATGTGTACATGGAGAGGTCTGTTTTCTCAGAGCAAGTTTTCTGTTATTGCTTACTTATTTTTTGTGATGGAATTTATATCATATTTATGTGCAACATGAAGGAATCCTGGAAACTGAAAAATTCAGATCACAAGACAAGACAAAGGATAATTATGACAGAAATGGACTAAACTGGATGAGAGTTTTTCCTCTTGTTGAACAAATGGAAAATTTGGTCATAGTCTGCGAGAAAACTATTCACTCTTTAACAAGGCAAATAGAAAGGCAGATTTTCTGGTCAAGGAATATAGAATTTCCCTCCACATTTCCTTCATTTTCTCATAATTATTACTAGTTCAATTAAGAATGAGAAGAGAAGAAGTATTATATCATCATTTTGGAGGATAGTATAAAAAATTGAGCAGTGAAACCTATCAGGAATTGCCAGAAACCTTAAGGTTCACTGAGTTTGTGATGATGTTTTTAAGGGGAGACTCTGCAGAATGACCTAGTGACTGAGTACACCCACATTCAGGTGCTCAGTTCTAGGTATAGAGAGGAATCGTAAGCTATGTAGTTTTCAAATTGGCACACTGCAAAACTATTGTAGATATCATTGCTTAATTTCTGTGATTATGATACCAGATGAATTGAATTTTTTACCAATTTCCTAACCTATATTTACAAATGAACTTTGGAAAATTGAACTTTAAATATTGTTTATTGCTGTGGACTAAATAGAGATAATTTACACATATGAATACTTAAGTTTTAAATGCAATATATGGAGTATTACAGATGCAACTTTTTTGTGCTAATTCATTGAAACAAGCATATTAAACATATTCAGTTATGTGATAGAATAACAGAAACAAAAATTACGATCTTGTGTAGTAAAGATGATGACTTCTGTATATGCTCATCCAAGAAATATGAGGGTGAATATAGTTAATTTTTCCATTGTCATTTTAACATTATCTGTGATATCAACTCCAGAGAGTAAAGATTGTCTAAGGACCATCCTAGAGTTTGTGTTTCCTAATTCTTTGGGCCTGATACCCAGGATGCCAAAAAGTTACATAACCCCTTAATTTATTTAATAATTCAGGGCCAAATGAAGATTTTCATTTTTCTAGTAGCATCACAATTTCCTATGGCAACTAATGTTTTCTCCATTGGATAATATTTCTCATAAAATTTGCCTTTTCTTTTTTTTAAATTTTATTTATAAATGTTAGTGGGGTACACACTAACATGTTGTTATATCCATTAGGAAACTATTAAATCACTTTTGCTTACACATTCATCATCTTATATATTTTACAGAAAAGAATAAACTAAAGGAGAAAAAAGAACAAATTTTAATTAATGCGTAATGAAAATCATATGCAATCATGAGTTTTATTCTTATTGATATTTTTCTTCTTTTTTCATATATTCATATAGTTGCATCCTACATTGTGAGCTTTTCCTGTCCCTCTTTACCCCTCTGCATCACTTCCCCTTTCCCTTCCTCTTCTCCAAACTCTGCTCCTACCCACTGATCCCCTCCCCCTTTATTTATGATATAATTGTATTTTCCATCCTAAAGTATGGCAGTTTTTATATATCTAAATATGTATATATTTTTCTTACTTTCAGTTAGATTTAGCTCCCACATATGGTAACATATGATATTTCTCTTTTTGAGTCTGGGTTAATTCACTTAAAATGATTTTCTTCAGTTGCATCCATTTTACTGCAAGAAGCATAATATTCTTCTTTATTACTGACTAATATTCCAATGTGTATATACACCACAATTTTTCAATCCACTCTTCTGATGATTGGTTGACATCTTGGTTGATCTCATACCCTTTTAATTGTGAAGAATGCTACATTAAATATGGAAGTGCAGGAGTACCTGTGGTATGATGATTTATCTTCTTTTGAGTATATTCCCAGGAGAGATAGTGCTGGGTCATATGGTAGTTCTATTCTTAGTTTTCCAAGATACATCCATATTGATTTCCAAAGTGGCTGAACTACTTTACACAGCAGTGTAAAATTTTCCCTTTTCTTTGTATTGCCAGCAGGGTTTATTATTATTTGCTTTGTTAGTCTTGGCCATTCTTACTGGAGTGTGAAATCTGTGTTACTTTGATTTACATTTCCCTAACAAATAGGGATATTGAGCATTTTTTTCATTGTTTATTGGTCATTGGTATTTCTTCCTTCTTTCGAGAACTGTCTATTCAGTTCCACTGCCTACTTGTTGATTGAGTATTTGTTATTTTGGTGTTTGATTTCTTAAATTCTTTGTATATTCTAGAGATTAGGCCTCTGTCAGATAGGTAGGATGCAAAGATTTTCTCCCATTCGGTGGGATGTCCCTTTACTCAGTTAATTGTTTCCTTTGCAGTGCAGAAACTTTAATTTTATGTAATCCCATTTGTTAATTCTTGGTGTAGTTTCTAGGACAATTGGAGTTCTGTTCAGGAAATACTTGTCAATTTCTTCACATTGTAGCGAGTACCCTGTATTTTCTTCTAGTAGTTTTAAGGTTTCTGGTTTTATGTTGAGGTCTCTTATCCATTTTGAGTTGACTATCATACAGATTGAAAGATAAAAGTCTATTTTCATTTTTCTACAAATGGATAAGTTTGCAGCCTTAGCACTGTGGCATCTGATCCTGTCAGATCTCAGAAGCTAAGCAGGGCCAGGCCAGGTTAGTACTTGGATGGGGGAATGCCTGGGAACACCAGATACTGTAGGCTTGGGAGAAAGACCTGGGAACCCACTCCCAAAAAGCAATCCACCATTGAAAACCCTAGCAGAGAAGCACTGACAATGTTGTTTCACCCGTTGTCCATAGGGTCTCTATGAGTTGAATATGGACTCCATGGTACCTAACAACAACAAGGACATCATAAAGATTGAAAGATAGGAGTCTATTTTCATTCTTCTACAACTGGATAAGCCTGCAGCCTTAGCCCTGTGGCAGTTGATCCTGTCAGATCTCAGAAGCAAAGCATGGTTGGACCTGGTTAGTACTTCAATGTGATACCACCTGGGAACACCACGTGCTGTAGGCTTGGGAGAAAGACCCAGAAACTCACTCCCTAAAAACAATCATCCATTGAAAACCCTATGAACAGCAGAGAGGCACTATCAATAGTTCTTCCTCTGTTGTGCTTAGGGTTGCTAAGAATCGGACACCAGCTGGAGAGTACCTAACAACAACAACAAATTAATATTCAATTTTCCAGCACCATTTGCTGAAAATGCTATGTTTTTCAAGTTAACATTCTTAGCCCTTTTTTCAAAGATCAGGTAGCTGAAGTTGCACGGATGTATCTCAAGGTCTTCAGTTCTGTTCCACTGATCTTCAGGAATGTAGCAGGATACACAATTAACATAGTAGCCTTCCTTTACACCAATAGTGAACTAAAAGAGAATCAAATCAAGACTAAAATACCATTCAAAATAGCCTACCAAAAATTTAAATATTTAGGAATCAATCTAACTGAAAACCTTATGGTCTTTATAGACCTCTACAATGCAAACTTCAAAGCATTAAAGAATGAAATAGCAAAAGATAATAGAAGATGGAAGCATCTCCCTTTCTCATAGATCAGAAGAATTAATATTGTGAAAATGGCTATACTACCAACAGTGATCTACAAATTTAATATAGTCTCCATCAATATTCCAATGACATACCTTTAGAAACAGAAAAAAATTCCTAAAATTCATATGGAAGCATAAAATACCAAACATAGCCAAAACAATCCCAAGCAGCAAAAACATTGCAGGAGGTATCACAATACCTGATCTCAAACTATACTAGAAGGCCAGAGTGGCAGTACTAGCTTGGTACTGGCATAAATATAGCCACAAAAAATTCCCTTTTCTAAACAAAATACAGGTGTGTAGCTCAAGATAGGGTAATCACAACTTTACAGTAATTCAAAAAATAATTATTGCTCATGAAGACAACTAGTACATTAATTGTACTTAATTATAATTTTAAAATAAATGATATGACTTCACATTAAAAGAAAGCTTCGTAATGTTCCTAATGACCAGATCTCTATACCTCCTCAGGCATGCATAGATAGATAGATAGATAGATAGATAGATAGATAGATAGATAATGCTGTATGAATATTTTTCTCTGACAATCCTGGACTCCAACTTAAAGGAAAAGATCAATGTAGTAACAAAATTACAGTTGGCCCAATCAATGAGCTAAAAAGAGCATATCTAAAGTGACAGAACAATTTGCCTTAGCTAGTCAGAAAAGCATCAATACTAATCTAATCTTGTTAAGAAGTTGAAAGCTCGTGTTATTTATCATTTAAATCTCCTTTACAATTTTAAGTTTTGGTGGATACTATTTTTTTTTGTTGTTGATAGTCACAAAACTTGACAATTATTTAAAGTTAGAAGAACTAACAATAAAAAATAAGAAAAACATTAAAAACCTGATGGGGGGTGATTCCTACTTGTCTATTTTCTAACTTTACTCTGATTCTATATCAGAGCCATCTCCAGCATGAACCTTCAGCTTACCTTTGTGGAGAAGAAGGTTGATTTTTAAAATCAGACTGTGTCTTAGAAGAAATGAAATTGATTGGAATAGCCTTGTAGAAAAGGAGTTTTCAGTATATGATCCACAAATTTGCACAGGGTCTTCCACAATGTTTTTAGAATGTTTATGAAAATAAAGCCTGCAACCATACCATTGAGACATCGGATCCCATCAGATCTCAGAAGCTAAGCTGGGTTGGGCCTAGTTAGTACTTGGATGGGAGACTGCCTGGGAAAA
This sequence comes from Pedetes capensis, assembly GCA_007922755.1. Taxonomy (NCBI): domain Eukaryota; kingdom Metazoa; phylum Chordata; class Mammalia; order Rodentia; family Pedetidae; genus Pedetes; species Pedetes capensis. Next base: position 6,200 of record VMDO01018193.1, read on the forward strand.
CCAGGTGCTGTAGACTTGCGAGGAGGACCCAACAACCCACTCCCAAAAACAATCAGCCAATGAAAACTGTATGAATAGCAGAGAAGCACAACAATAGTGTTTCACCTGTTGTACATAGGGTTGCTGTGAGTTGTACATAGACTCGACAGCACCTAACAACAACAATATGAAAATAAGACTATTTTTGTAATATTACTAGAATGTTATTTGCTTTCCTTCACTGTGTTAACATTTGTACTATATTATAAATTCAATGGTGAGTAAAGCTGCCATCACATGAATCAAGACAATGACACAAAAATCTTCTAATATTCATTTTGGTTTTAATCAACAAGTGTATTTTACACACACACTAAAAATAAAAAAGCCAGTTTTCATCTTCAATGAAGATATACAAAATCATATTATGCAATATTGGAAATTGTTTGATGTGCATTCATTTTAATATTTATGTGTAAAAATGCAAAATATGCATAAAGTATGTGTGGTGCCTTACAAACTATAATTGATGCCTTAATTAAAAGCACCTATGTGATTATTGGGGCTGGGATTTGGCTCAGTGGGTAGAGTGCTGCGCTGCAGTCTGAGATCCCGAGTTCAATTCCCAGCATCCCAAAAATGGGAGAAGGACCTGGCAATCCACTCCCAAGGCAATCCCGAAATAGTCAGCCATTGAAAACCCTATGGGGGTCGCTATGAGTCGGATACCTACTCGACGGCACCTAACAACAACAACAACAAATGTGATTATTGAACCTGCAGCTGTAGCCCTGTGGCATCGGATCCCTTCAGATCTCGGAAGCTAAGCAGGGTCGGACCTGGTTAGTACCTGGATGGGAGACCGCCTGGGAACACCAGAAGCTGTAGGCTTGGGAGAAGGACCTGGCAACCCGCTCCCAAATATCAATCTGCCATTGAAAACCCTATGAGCAGCAGAGAAGCACTGACAATAGTGTTTCCCCTGTTGTACAGAGGGTCGCTATGAGTCGGATACCGACTCGATGGCACCTAACAACAACAACAACATGTGCTTATTGAATTTGCAAACTCAACTACTCACTTTGAAAGAATAAGAAATGACTTGTGGTTATGCAGATTTACATACTTGGCAGGCATTTTTTTGGAAGTAAACTAAGTGAACATGACATTTTAAGAAAAATAACTCATGATTAGAGCTTAAAAGCAAACATTAGAAGTTTGAAAACTCGTATTTAACACTCTGAGCTTGACAACTCCCAATATTTAGATACTTTTGTTGTACAATGAAATGTGTCAGTATTTATACACGTTTTAATAATTCAAAGAACCAGCATTTTCCAAATCAACAGGATATTGTTACAAAATCATGTATGTGTAAAATTTTTATTCAGAAGGCAAGTAAGGCAGGTGTATTGTCTGACACCTATAGTCCCACCACTTTGGAGGTAGAGGACAGAGGAGTTCCAGCTTGGGTTACATAGCAAGATCCTGTCTCCAAAAAACAAAACAAAACAAAATAAAGAAACATAACAAAGCACCACCATCAAAAAAAGAAAAAAGTAGCTAGTAAGTCTAGTGGGCCTGCAGCGGTAGCCCTGTGGCATCCGATCCCGTCAGATTTCGGAAGCTAAGCAGGGTCAGGCCTGGTTAGTACCTGGATGGGAGACCGCCTGGGAACACCAGAAGCTGTAGGCTTGGGAGAAGGACCTGGCAACCCCTTCCCAAAAATCAATCTGCCATTGAAAACCCGATGAACAGCAGAGAAGCACTGACAATAGTGTTTCCCCTGTTGTACAGAGGGTTGCTATGAGTCGGATACCAACTCGACGGCACCTAACAACAACAACAAGTCTAGTGGATTTTAATATGAGTAACTGGTCACACAATTATATGGTTTCATTTTCTGCATTGAAATCAACATTTATAAAACTACTATTTGTTATGCTTTGTTATATCACCAAAGAACAATAAGCACAGTTCTGTAGAAAGTCATATGCTATAGATGTTGAAAATGTTAGACAGTTTCATTGCTCCACTAGTCTGCTGAAAAATATTTTCCACAAACCACAGAGATGTAATGAATTAGCCAGACACCATGGTACAAGCAGGTAATCCCAGCAGCAACTTGGGAGGCTGAAGCAGGAGGATCAGGAGTTCCAGGCCAGACAATCAAAGCAACTTAGAGAGACTCTGTTTCAAAATAAGACAGAAAAATGGAAAAGGGGAAGGGGTGCAGCACAGTGGTGGGACACTACCTTTGCATGTGCCAGGCCCTGGATTTAACCACCAATACTACAAACAAGCCAACAAACAAACAACAAAAACAAAACCAGGTAGTGGTTGTTATTATTATCTCTATCAAAAGAATAAAATAAATATATAATTTACATTTCAATATCATTTGCATTACAGCAAATATCATATCTACTCCACATAAGTAAAAGTTCACTCAAGGAAAGCAATTACAATTTAAAATAGCCCAGGCTTAAAAAGAAATACTGCATATTCTCACTCATATGGGGGAGCTAGATCTATCTTAAAGAAGAAAAAAAAATATATATATATATGTATATATACACATATATACACACACATATATATACATATATATACATATATATATAATTTGCACCCATAAATATGTATGTATATATTGTTGTTGTTGTTGTTAGGTGCCGTGGAGTCGTGTCCAACTCATAGCGACCCTCATAGGGTTTTCAATGGCTGTTTCAGGATTGCCTCGGGAGTGGATTGCCACATCCTTCTCCTGTTTTTTGCGGTACTGGGACTCGAACTCGGGACCTCAGAGACTTCAGAGCGGCGCTCTACCAACTGAGCTAAATCCCAGCCCAATGTATATATACGCATATATATTTATGAATATATATATATATACATATATATATATACATATATATATATATACATATATATATATATATATATATATATATGTATATATATATATATGTATATATATATATATATATCCAAAGTTGGAAAATACCAGGGGACCCAACTTGAGGAGTACAGGACCAATAAGGAGAAGAGGGCATGGGGGAAGATGGGAGAGGAACAGGGAACAATGTAGAGGGGTAATGAGGAAGAGAACAAGTGCATAATACAGGGTGGGTTTCTATCAACATCACATAAGGAATCCCACAATACTGAATGCAATTAAAAAATCATAGTATACCTCATAAATGCCTATAATTTTTGATCCATGCTAATCATAAAATTTTTGTATATTGTTTGTTGCTGTTAGGTACTCATAGCAGCCCTGTGAGAAATAGAATAAAACACTTCTCAACACTGTGCCATGCACATGATCTATTTATGTTTGAGCCGATTGTGGCTGACACTGGGTGGTGCCCATCAGAAAATGGAGGTCCCAGGGCCTTTACTCAATTCCTGTCATTAAGGTTGAATCTACTTTGAGAAGGCAACTCTTCCCCACTTGTCTTTTGAATGCCTTCCAGCTTGGGGGGATCATTTTCTTTCACTATATTTGACAGTGCTTCCCTGCTATTGTCAGGTGTTTTGATGGCTAATTATTTTGGGAGTGGGCAGCTGAGTCCCCCTCCCTAATCTATCTTAGTCTGGAAAGCTAAGTTGAAACCTGTCTACCACGCGTGGCCCTGCTGGTATCTAAAATACCAGTGGCATAGCTTTCTGCTTCACAGCAACACACAAGCCCCCACAGCATGACAAGCTCTTTGACATATGGAAGGTACTTTGTTTAAAGAGGTGAAAATGTTAACAACCCAGTTTTAATAATTTCCCATTGTATATATGAACTGTACCCCATAAATATGTACAATAATAAAACAAAGGCTTAATCACACACACACACACACACACACACACACACACACGAAATGCAAGCTGCCTCTGGCCTCAAACTCATGACCCTCTTTCCTTGATTTCTGGAGTTTCAGGGATTACAAATGTGTGTCACTGCACTGAGTAAACTAGTAAATGTTTTATATTCTACAAGGGACAATAAGTTTTTAAAGAAATGCATGCATATTGAGCATGTCCTTAGTATTCTAATTGGAGAGCAGAAAGTTTAAAATAGTGAAAGGAACTGAAAACAAAAAATCAGAAAACTAGTGAATATCTAGGATCCAGAAAACTAAGAAGGGACACAGTTTTAAATATAAGACCAAGTTTCAAATCCTATGGAAAACTTTGAGAGAAATATATTTGCTTTTAGATATTTGCATAATTGAATCCAATTTGTTAGATTTTCTTATTGCTATTAATTAAATTGTTTCTTGAATTTGTCAGTAAAACCTTTCTAGGCAGGGCATAAAGCCCATGAAAATTTGGATTCAGGTACAGGTGCAGATTCAACATGTTCAAACTTAAGAGAGTTTGGGTTCTATCTGGATTTGAATTTAAATAGGAGGGGTTCAAACTGAACCTGAAGCTAAACTAGAAACCTTTCCTAGTTCAAGAATTCTTAAAAATTTTCTGAACCCTGCCCCAGTGGAAGCTTTATTTCAGATTCAGCTTTTGAAGGTTTTTTTGTTTGTTTGTTATTGTTGGGTATTTTTTGGTATCATGAGGTATTTAAAAATGTTAAACCTGAACACAAATCAGATCAAAAGCATCTAAATTTTAATATATTGAACCTGCACCCAAACCCAAACCTAAAGTTTTTGTTTGTTTGTTTGTTTGTTTTGAATCCCTGTTTCTAGGGAAAGTAGTTGTCCAACAACTGTAAATTATTCTGAGCTAGAAGGAAACTTTGATCCAATTCTTATCTTCTAATCAACTTTGAAAGTTGTGCAATGTCTATTGATGTTTCTAGATTTCTAAACATTTTTGAAAAACTACCCTGTATATGAATTTGTGAAAAATTCTCAGTAGAAAATGTGTTTCAGAAAATGTTTGAGTTTCTTGTTTTCTAATTTTCTACCCTCAGCTTATCAAACAAATTTATAATGCAAGTTTGATAATATGACAATGACCTAATATTGTAGCTTTAAGACTCTTTTTAGCAGAAGTTTATAAGCAAGACAAATTATCACTAAGATTATGTAAATATGATTGACATTTTCATGTTGAAAATCTGACACAGAAAATAATAGAGATAGAGGGCAGAATGCTATAATAAAAAATAAATTAAGCAGAACTACTGATGAACTTGTCAACCAGAACGTGACAAAAGAAATATTTGAGGACAAAATGCAATGCAGGTAATTTGAATAGGTTGGTCAAACTTTCAGTGTGTCATATATTAAGATTTTCAAAGTCCTACTGGTGCACAAAGTCCCTGGCATCTGATCCTGTTCGACCTCGTAAGCTTAGCAGGGTTGGGCCTAGTTTGTCATTGAATTGGAGATCCCCTGGGATTCCCAGTGCTGTAGGCTTGGGAGAAGGACATGGCAGCCCATTCCCAAAACAATCAGCCATCAAAACCCTAGGAATAACAGAGATGCCCTGACAGTGCTGGGCATGACAGTGTCAGGGAGAGTTTCATTCTGTTGCACATAGGATCACTATGAGTCAAAGTTGACTCGGCTCTACCTAACAACAACACTCTAGGTCAAACTACATGAAGCTGACAAATTTTTTGGAAAGAGGCTCAGTTGGTAGAGTGCCACTCTGTGGTCTCTGAAACTCAGGATCCATCCCTGCACCACAAAAATGGGAGAAGAACATGGCAATCCCCTTCCAAAGCAGTCCTGAAACAATCAGCCACTGACAACACTCTGAGGGTCTCTATGAGTAGGAGATAACTCAAGGGCACCTAACAACGACAACTGATACACAGAACACAAACTCATGCTACACTTTTTCCCAAATGGATATGGGAAATTATATGAGTCATCCCATATGGCTTTCAATCAAACCAACTATTACTGTTTACTGAAAATAATGTATTTTGAAAGTAGTGCTACATCTCTTTGTATGTTGTTGTTGTTGTTGTTGTTGTGAGGTGCCGTTGAGTCGGTGTCCGACTCATAGCGACCCTCATAGGGTTTTCAATGGCTTCTGTTTCTGGATTGCCTTGGGAGTGGATTGCCAGGCCCTTCTCCCATCTCTTTGTATAGATGTCTATATAACTGCCTAGGATGCTTATTTGATAAAGGTGTTTTTCATTTCCCCAGTACTAGGGATTGAACTTAGAACCTTACGAATGCTACACAAGACTCTATCACTGAACTGTCTCCCCAGAAGATAAATGGATTTTAAAATCACAAATAAATTCTTATATATCCATGTTGGTATATACACATTACATAGCACATTTTAAATGTTTTAAATGTTTTTAAATGCTTTTCCTTATTTCTCTATCCTCATTTTACCCTCCAGGCTCACAGTTGCTGTTCCCTTATTTTATACAGCTCTGGGTAGCTTGGATATTTATTCACTACATCACATTATTCAAGTCTCTTATTACATCTAACTTTCTAAAAAATTTCCTTCCTAACTTTTTGATAAAAACTCCAGCCAGGATAAAAAACAAGTCACCTGCCTCATGACAACTATTCACTTGGTTAAATGTAACTGTGAATTTTGTTTTGTGCAGGATAAATAAATAGACTTAGTGCCATTACTCAATCTTTGGTGGCTTTGAATATTCTCACCATTCCATTTTCCTCTAAATTGTCATCATTTCTCTTACATGTCTAGAATTGACTACCATGTGTGTAATAACCAACAAACAGCGGACTAGTGCCATCACCTGCTATATTATAAATGCTGAACTTCTATTATAGTATCTTAAGATTTTATTAGCACATTTGTCAAATATACCTTCTCTTAACACAGAGAGAATATTACAAATTGTCTACATCTACAAAGGTGGTAAACCATTTCCTCCCTTCATTTAGAAGTTTAAATATATTTTTCTTGCAATGACTATTTTAATGTTAGTGCATATAGAATAAAATAACAATATTTAATTTGACATCAAATTAACAGGGAACATTAACCTTAACATAATAAGTAATAATCCCTGTCGTATTTATTGTCTCTTTTACTTCTCTGTGAATAATTTCCCTATTATGAGTATCCTACATTCTCTTGCAACAATTCTTTAAAGACCTAATGAATAGAGTAAATTTGCCTGAAACATTAAGGAACTATATCTCAAGTTATATTGTAATAGTAGAATAGCACTACATATTTAATTAATATTACTATTTTACTTGAGAAACGCTATTAATTAAGATGTTGGAATAATGAGATTTTTACCCTCAAAAGCCAGTAGGGAATTTGGCCATGTACAAAAACACATAATTCAAGATATTTTCTTCCAAGTGCCTAGAAATTGCTAAAGAAAACCAAAATCTCCTTAAAACCATGAAGCTGCTCATGCAGCACTAATAAAGTGGAACATTTGGCTTTTTAAAATGTTTTGTAATCACCTGTACTTTACTGCACTGTTTTCATTTTGATATCAAAGGAAACAATCAAAATATAGTTTAAGTGTTCGAAACTATTTTGATATATTTTACATATTCAAAAGACAAAGATAACTCCTAAGTACTTTTTACAAATCAATTTTAGATTGTCTTTTAAAGGGAGCTAGGCTCTGATAAGTACACTAAGATGAACAGTTACATGAATATCATTATGAAGAAGTGACTTTTGGTGTCTTTCCTGGCCACTTTGGTTTCAGGACTCTGCTTGCTTAAACCAAGTTTGTGTGTTCTCTATCAGGCATTTCTTTCTCAAAGTGCAGTTCTTTCATGTGCCAGTTTCATGCATCATAGGAGAAGACAGAGAATTTTACCACTCACAGCATGGTGTACCACACAATTTTCATGTGCACATCAGTTCCCCCTCCTTCCAGTCTGTGAAAAGTGATACAAAGCCAGGCTCAGTTGAATGCTATACAGCAATGGTTTTGTGACACAGCTGAAGCTATTCAAGTTTACATAATCTTGATCTTTTAAAGTGGCTGCTAGTGAAACGGCCCATTCTTTGCCTCAGAGAAAGATTTTACCTTTATTTTTTCTGGAACAGCAAAATATCGGTGTCCTGCTCTGGAACAGAGCACTCTCTCTATAATGGCAGCTCTTTGAACCACACAACATTCTTGAAAAGGTTGTCTAGAACAAAATCTGATACTAGACTTGCAGAAATATGAGAAACTCATTAAAAATTGGATTCCACTCCTCTCAGGAGATGACAATCATCCAGGGAGCTGAACAGTTAGAAGGATCCAGCTACTGACAATTTGGAGCAATGAATATAATTACAGCAAAGATCCTAAGCAAAAACAATATTTGGTGATTTAGGGAAACAGAAGACAGATTGGGTACAGCAAGTTTTCTCAAAGTTTCATATGCATACAAACTACATGGAGATTGTTGTTGTTAGGTGCCGTCGAGTCGGTATCCTACTCATAATGACCCTCATAGGGTTTTCAATGGCTGTTTCGGGATTGCCTTGGGAGTGGATTGCCAGGCCCTTCTCCCATTTTTGTGGTGCTGGGAATTGAACTCGGGGCCTCAGAGACTGCAGCGCAGTGCTCTACCAACTGAGCTAAATCCCAGCCCCCCATGGAGATAGATCTTCTTAAAATTCAGATTTTGATTAGATATTTCCAGAGTAGGGTCTGAAATTGTGCATTTCTAATATGCTTTCAGGAGATGTGCTTCAATGTTGTAGATCTGAGTGATAATTATGTCATAACTGTTTTCCAGTGTCCAAGTAAACAAAAACGTTTAGTGGTATGTAGCATTATTATATTAATAAAGATAGAGAAGCTCAGATTGATACAATTTAGTGTAAATTGAGACAATTGAGTTACTGATAGACTGGATGATTGTGAGTTGCCATGGAGTCAGGTCTAACTTATAGTGACACTAATAGAGTTTTTAATGGCTGATTGTTTTGGGATTGCTTCAGGAGTAGATTGCTACATCCTTCTCTCATTTTTGCAGTGCTTGGGATCCAACCGAAGGCCTCAGGGAGCACAGTGCAACACTCTACCAAGCGAGCTAAATCACAGCCCTTGATAGAATGCATAATTAGTGTAATGAAAAGATACAGATAAAGGAAAATTCTTAGATATTTTGCTATAGAAATTGTGTATATTCTAGCAGAATTCTTCAAGATTAGGAAGAGAAAGACAAGCAAAATTAGCATATGAGAATAAAAATAATGGTTCTATTTTAATAGTTTGAACAAACAGACAAGTATATATGTCAAGAAATTAGGTAATATACAATTCTGAAATGATAGTTGAGGACACTAATACATAATTATTATATGAATCATAAAATTACATTAAGTTATCTAGGAGAATTAAGAGTAAAGGAAGCCCAAATCATATTCAATTGTTTTAGAGTTGTAACAAAGAAAACACCAGGAAAGAGGGCCCAGATGAAGCATAAAACAATCTACTGCAATGGCAGTAATAAGAGCACTTGGAAAGTTTCTGAACAAGAGAAAATGGAAACCACAGAAGTGAAGATAGAAATATCATTCTGAAGGGTAGTTGTAAAAACTGTTGTAGTAAAAAGGAAATATTAGACAGAGCTAGATATTTGTTTAACTTGTTTTATAATGTAAGATACTATCTTAATCCATTTTCTGTTGCTATCATAGGATACTCCAGACTGGGTAATTTATAAAAGAAAGAAAGAAAAGAAAGAAATAGAGAGAGAAAAAGAAAGAGAGAAGGAAGGGAGGGAGGGAGAAAGAAAGAAATGTTTCACAGTACTGGAAGCTAGAAACCCCAAAATCAATATGGAAACATCTGAAAAAGGCCTCCATAATAATGGCCTTAGACATCACATTATATATGACACGAAAGGGATGGGGAGAAAGAGGCACTACTCTCTTCTGATACAGAATTAATCTGTTCATGGGGCATTGTGGAACCACCATGATTCAGTCGCCTCAAGGGTCCCACTTCTCAGTACTTTCTAGTGACAAATTTCAACATGGATTTTAGAAGAGGCATTTAAACAGTGTTGTTATTATTGTTGTATGGGGTCATCCAGTCATCCAACTAATAGCAATCCTCATGGGGTTTTCAGTGGCTCATTGTTTTGGGATTGCTTCAGGAGTGGATTGCTGTGCCCTTCCCCCTATTCAAACCATAGCAGACATTAAAGCATATTGGCACAGAAGGGGCTGATCAAGTATGAGAGAATTTGATGCTTTACAGAGGAGGCAATCACAGTGAAGGAGTCCCTGGCATTGTGAAAGAGAGTGGATGCAGACAGCCCAGAATTTGAAAGTGGAGTCAAATCGTCCATTATAACAGGAAGGAGGCCAGAACATGGTTGCTATCCATCAAATCAGACATTGGCTTCTTATAATTTATTTATTGATTGATTGATTGATTGCAGTACTGGGGGTTGAACCCAGGGCCTTCCACTTGCATGCTTTGCAAGTGCTATAGCATTGAGCTGCACTCTCAGCCTATTTTTATTTATTCATTCATTTATTTATTTATTTTTTACTTTTTTGGCAGAGTCTCGCTAAATTACGCAGACTGCCTCTGGTATCGAATTTGCAATCCTCCTGCCTCTGCCTCCCTAGTCACTGGGATTACAGGCATGCACCACAGTGTTGGGTTCTTGTAATTTATGTTATCTCATTGAAATATAAGGAAACACTGTCACTTGAATGGAATAGGGGATGTACAATGGTTGAGGAAATACGAAACCATTGCTTTGGAGAGTGATAAATCAAACACGAGGGAAACTTGTAGCACTACTGAAGAATGTTTGCCAATTTGGCATTTCTAGTTATAACTTAAAGTAAGCCTGATCAAAATTCCATGTGTTTGTTTGTTTGTTTGTTTTCCTCAGAAATGATGACCTGCTTACATACTAATATGAAGAAGACAGTCAAGTGAGTTTTCTCCAGGAATAAGAATAATGAATGAGAGAAAAGCAGAGGAATTATCATATTCACAAGATTTATTTTTGTTTATTTACTTATTTTTGTGATACAAGGCAGGGGCTAAACCAGTGCTTCGCACATACCCTACCATTGGGATGCTCCCCCAGTCTTTTTTATATCTTTTATTGTGAGACAGGGTCTTGCTAATTTATGTAAACTGCCTCTGGCCCTGAACTTGCAATCCTCCTGCCCCCAGCCCCTGAGTTGCTGGGATTACAGGCAGAGATCACCATGCCCATCTACAAGATTTACTTTTAATAACTGACTGCAGATTTTAAACATTACATGAGGTAAAGATAGAAGTTAGGACTTTAGGAGATTGGATTCCCTGAGTTTGTTAAGTTGGAGAAGTTTTGAAATCAACCGAATTTGTTTAGTTGAATAACTGGTATTTACTTATTTTCTGACTGTCCAGAATACAGATTAAACACTGGTTTTCTGCCAGAAAAATTTATAGCTTCTTTCTATAGATATTCTGCAAAGATGTACTGTAAGTTAAAAGTCTACTTTTTGTATATCATTTAAAACTCCTCATGAAGTTACCATAGGGGAATAGCAAAGCATCCAAAGAATTTGTGAAACCTATGAGTTGCTTGCATTAGTATTCCTTTACATCATAGGGAAAAAAATAAAAGGCCCAGAATTTTAGGTCAAATTTCACAAGCACAAACTGAAAAGACACTTATTAAGAACACACAAGAGCCTCACTATCGACCCTAACACTCAGCCCTTGGCAGGACACCAATTGCAAAATGTATACATCCACTCTAGTGATAACACCTTTCAGGCTATAAGGAAACAGTCCTTTATATGGAACAAGAGTCCTATGACCTTAAAGCAAATTGTAACCACATCTGACTGCCCTGAAGTTTGCATATTGTATACCTGCCAATGTTAGAGGTAGATATTGATTCAAGTGTATGTAAGATTTGAGTGATGGATGCCCTTAGATAAGAAGAAAGACAAATTAATTAACTTGTCAAACCCTTCTTCTCAGACAGTAAGATGGCAATAGATTCTTGCATAATTAGGTATTGATTCCCCGTAGTTCTAAACATCTGTTTTCTTGCTTATCTTGATGTTCCCATTTGTGATTTCAGAGGAACTTATGAATTAGAAACAGTTTTCACAACAGAGGCACAGGGAAGCTGTATACATTTGTAATATTGGCAATTCATCTTACTCTAGAAAGTGTGCTTGTGCCCTAAGAGTAACATGCATGAAGCTACAGTAGTCTCCACATTGTCAACTAGATGATTTTGAAGCTTAGAGTTAGAACAAGAACCTTGATAACATTAGTGGCATTTAGTTGAATGTATAAAATGAAAATAATTCTATGTAAAATTTTGGCATTTGCAGTATGATATAGCGTACCTTTTAACTAAGACAGATTTTTAATAATTTAAAAGAAAAATGCTAACTAAAGGTATTAATAAAATGATAGAAATGTCTGCATTTTCTTTTACTTAATTTTTTAATAAAAGCCATTTTACATCTTCATGCCACTGAGAAGAAGTCATCATAGGGTAATGATGATGACTGAATTAGAAAATATAAAAGTGCAGCTCAGGGGAAAAAATCAGACTTAAGTGAAATAGTGAGATAATCTTCATAGAGTGAGAACCACATAAAATTTATGAACTGAATTAATAATCTAGCCCACGAGAATGTATGTGAATTTCCAAATGGGCTTTTGCTCTAGACTCTGCAAATAGTACGGTCACCCTGAGTTCAATTTTCCTTGGACAATTGGTAAGATCACATCTCTTCAGGAAAGACACCAGGCTTTTCTGGTTCCAGAGCTGACTATAGAATCAATTTAGTTTCCAGAGCAAAGTGCGTAATAGCCCCCCAAAGAACTTTTAATGTTGAAATTATAAACACTGAAAATAGCATGCATTTTTCACCAGAGCTAATGACTATTACATGTAAGTGTAAATCCAGGGTGAAGACTATGGTTTGAGAAAAATAAGAACATATGATAAATCTAACCAGAGTGACTAGGTTCTCTCTTCCTAACAAAGAGGACCGCAAATGCCAAACATAAGCAAATGCATGTTGAAAAGCTTTCCCCTAACTCTAACATTTTAAAATTTGGGGATTGATTGTCAAACAGCAAGGTTGACACCACACACACACACACACACACACACACACACACACAAACACACAGAGACACTTCTCTACAACCATCCTTTTTAACTGAGTGGGAATGTTGTTAGGTGCTATCCAGTCAGGTATGACTCACAGTGACCCAATGTACAGCAGAATGAAACACTCTGATTCTCTAGTATATTCTTCAGATTTTGATATTGGCAACCCCTATGACAAATACAAAACATTGTGGATTAGAGCAGGGAAATAAGATAGTCTTTATAATTTGAGAACAAGAGAGGGAAATATTAAGATGTGAAATTAAAAGGATCATTCTGACAAGTATATGCAGGGAAATTCAGAACTAGAACAATTCTGAATACAGAAAAGGTTTGAAGTAACAGTGGAAACGCAAGAAATAATGAGAAGCTGCAAAGAGGCAGGTATGTCGGCCAACAGGATATACTGGAATTTAGCAGGCATGTTAGTTGACTTACATAGCAGAGGCAGGAGGGATGAAGAAACACTTCAGGTCATGAACAAGAATAATTATGAAAATGATAATACATTGTCACATTTCAAAAATAGGAGCAACAATCATTAATGGAAAACAATGACTTCAATGGTTCAAATGCAGTCAGTTCTATGCTATGGGCCTCTTCAGGGAATGATGCCCAGTAGAATTACAAATTAGGTTCTTGATTTCATAAGAAAAACAAAAACTGTAGATAGACTATTACAATCATTCATATGAAGAAAATTTGCAAAATAGAAAATACAAACAAGAAACAAGTGCAGAAAATAAAATTTCTTTTGACAATTAAAATATTTTAACAAAAAATGGATAATATTTTATGTGTTTATGGATGTGTACATGTGGCATGTCTATAATTTGTGTTATTTTCTTATCTTTTGTTTCTTTTTAGGTGAGCAAGTCTTAGTATTTAGCACAGGCTCACCTCCAGCTTGAGGTCCTCCTACCTCCACCTCCCAATTGCTGGGATTAAAGGTCTGCACCACCATGTCCACCCTTTGTTTCCTTTTCTGAAACATTTGACATTGGTAATAACTGAGTGTCTCAAGCTTGCAAAAAATACATTGTTGATATTAGGTACTGTAAGTGTAGATAATTTATTTTTCAAAAAACCATTCCAAAAATTCATGTGTAGTCTGTCTTTGCCAGAAATACTTCATTAATATGTGTTTCTAACTTACCTATTAAATTCCATTACTGATTTAACTTTGGGATGTTAGACAGACTTCTTAACTTTTGTTCAGGTCTAACTTTGTTAGTAAATATACTGGTATATATCTTTATGTATATATATGTGTATAGATGGATAGGTAGATACATAGGAAGAAATCCACATCCATATTTAGTATATATTTAGTTTGATCAAAACTATTCACATTTTCCTTTATGACATTTTAAATTTCTTTATAGTTTTTATTATAAGCATCTACACTTGCTTTCATGGCTAAAATTTCTTCCATAGGCAGAGATTTTTAAGAATTTTTCTCAAATTATTTTCTTTTATACTTTTCTTTTTAGCAATGGACTGGAGTTTAGCTCAGTTGGTACAGTGCTGCTCTGTCTTCTCTGAGGCCTTGGGTTCAATCTCCAACACCACAAAAACAGGAGACATACCTGGCAGCCCACTCCTGAAACAATCCTGAAACAATTAGCCATTGAAAACCCTATGAAATAGAGTGAAATTACGTCATTTGCAGCAAAATGGATGGAACTGGAGAACATCATCTTAGGTGAACTAACCCAATAACAAAAAGAGAAATACGACATGTTCTCACTTATATGTGAGAGCCAAATCTAACTTAAAGTAAGAAGAAAAGCATGTACATATGTAGATTTATAAAAATGAACAGGTCATACTTATCTAAGAAAGGAAAATAAAAGCACAGTAGAAAGAAGGAGGGAATTAGCAGGTGGAAACAAAGGTTGGGCAAGGGGAGAAAGAATGGGGATTCAATGTAGAAGGGTAAAGGAGGAGAGGAAAATCTCAAAATATATGATGCAACTATATGGGAAAAAGTAGGAGAAAGGAAAAAAAATCAATGAGAACATACCCCTGACTACATATGATTTTTACTACATATAACTAAAATTCGTACTGTTTTCTCTTTTCTCTCTTCATTTCTTCTCTTCATTAGTTTAAATGGTTCTGTAAAATATGTAGTTGGATGAATGAGTAAAAATCAGTGTTGTAACAGTTGCATAGTGGATGGAGCAAAAGACTTATTACTCTGTATCCCACCAACATTTATGAATAAAAAAGAAAAAAATTAAAAATAAATAATAGTAATTTTAAAAAGAAAGAAAACTCTATGAATAGCAGAGAAGTACTGTTATAGTGACTGACGTGGTACAGTGTTGGAGAATATTTTGTTCTATTGTACATAGAGTCACTATGAGTTGGACCTGGTTGGATAACACCTACCAATAATAACAGCTAGACTTAAGTTTAGTTTTTGGTATGAGGTAAGAAACAAAAATGTTGTTTCCATCTTTCTTCACTAAAGTCTCATTTCAGGCCATAATCTCTCATTTTCAGAATTTCTGAACCATCATTTATTTGCCCGATCAACAAATAATCTAGTATGATTCTAAAATCAGAGACTACATCAGTGAATGAAAGATCCTTTAATGCCTACCATCCTGTATCTTTCATTTGATTGCATAGAAGTGGACAAGAAGGAGAAAGGAGAAGAACAATGCGTTAATATTTTAGTCTTTTCCATTGTGAAGATATTATTAGAGGAAAACAAAGTAGAAAAGGAAATGTTGTTGCAGTTTGGTGCCATCAAGTCAGTGTCCCACTCATAGCAACCCTCCCTACAGTAAATGAAACACTATTGTTAGTGCTTCTCTGCTATTCATAGGGTTTTCAATGGCTCATTGTATTTTGGGAGTGGGTTCCTGGATCTTTCTCCCAAGCCTACAGCACAGGTTTTCCCAGGCGGTCTCCCATCCAAGTATTATCCAGGTCCAACTCTGCTTAGCTTCTGAGATCTGATGAGATAGTGCACCACAGTGGGATGGCTGCAGGAAGGAAAGGAAATAAAGAAAGGTAAATGGAGTTAAGAGAGAATGAAAGTGAAGTTGAAATAAATATTGATAGATATTCCCAAGAAATGTATCATAATATTAGCAGAGGTTCTAGTTCTGTTTGGGGTTTGTTTCTGTGGATAAGTAGTAGATGCAGTACTCAGGGTTAACTGTTAAAGCAGAAATGAGAAATTGCTGGAGTTCTTGAAGAGATGGGAATATCTAACTTACAGGTAAATGTTTGGGCCAAGAAAAAATATAGACAATTCACGAATGAGAACAAACAAATTAATAATATATAAATTAAACAATAAGAAAAGAAGGATAAGGAGGAGAAAGGAGGAGAAAAACATGTATAATAAGACTTTCTGATTGTTTTTATGTTCTCAACGATCAAGGCCTAGAATGTCAGACTGGTTTAATAAGCATTATTCTGCCAATAATCAACTAGTACAATGACTGAATGAACTATACCATTTTGCAATGTAAATTAAGGGTAAATTAAGTAACTTACTGATGATGACATATTAAAATGCCTAGTAAAGCAAAAAAAGATCTCAGAATTAATATTTGATTAAGTAAAGCAGAGATTTCATATTTTTCCCTCTTCAACCAAGGTGGTCCAGTGTTCCAGAATTCACTTTCTATAAATTTTGATATAAATCATTTATATAAATTTTGGATTTGGTCTTACTATTTGGGATTGTGCCAAAAGCTTAAGTTGAGAAATGATATTATATCTTAAAACCATAAGGTAATTAATAATATTATCTCTATTTTACTAATGAGACAAGTGAAATTTAAAGAGATCACACAAGACCTGTGCTGCAGTGCACACCTTTAATTCCAGTGACTCAGGAAGATCTCAAGTTCCAGGCCAGAGGCAGCCTGTGCAATTTAGCAAAACACTGTCTCAAAATTTAAAAAAAAAATTAAAAAGAAAGGAGAGTAATGGAGGATATGCTCAGTTACGTGGCATGTGTGAGGCCTTTATCTATCATGTGAAACGCCCTAGGGTCAATCCCCAGTACTGTAGAAGAAAGAAAAAAAAAAAATCAAGTAATGCACATAGGTAATGTGAGTTAAAGCCTGGATTTGAACTTCAGAGGTCTGAGTAGGGAGGTGTTACATTTAATCATGTTACATTTCCTGATTCCATTACAAATGCTTTCTAATTCTCAACAGAGTAATGTCTAAAGAATGCAATAGTATCAATTTCTTAGAAGGTAATGAGATTTTGTGAATTAAAAAATATGTGGCTTAGGTCATGCAAGGATATAAGATATGCAATGAAGGAAAAAGATCTACATTTATTAATGCAGCTCAATATGTATCTTGTAAAGTTTGTATTTGAATTTACTGGAATGATAAGAATCTATAAGTTTCATAAGAATTTTATCTATAATACAGTGAAAAGAGATCTATTTGACATAATTGAGATCATGTAGTAAATTTGGCTAGAAATAATAGCTCTATGTCCTTTACATTAAAATAGAGTGAATAAAAGTTCTTTGTAAGCAGCCATACTTTATTACTTGACTGAAATATTCATATTGGTTTGTTGGAAGGCATGTCTGAAGCAGATTCATTGTGCCCTGGTTACTAGTGATAGAGACACTGTAACACACAAATTACATGAAATGAGTTCATTAGGTGCCAATAGACTACAAGGTAAAATGCACAGCAAGCAGATTCTCTGAGGCTCAGAAAAGCTACATGGGAGCATATGAAGTCTAACATTGCCCCATTTGCACCACCGCTGAGATTCCTTGGATAGCAGGCTACTCTGGGCTTTATGCCTTTTAGGCAATTTGAAAAGTGCTGGACTATAATGCTAAAAATCTTTCTCTCAAAGTTTGAACCGGAACAGCACATAGGCAATCCTTGCCAATCCATCACTATCTTTGAATATTGTATTCCCAACACATTCTGAAGTGATTTATTTATTTATTTATTTATTATGTTGCTGGGATCAAAACCAGGCCCATGCACATACTAGGTAAATGCTCTACCACTGAGTACCTTCCCAGCCTTAGGTTTTTTGAGACAGGATCTCGCCATGCAGGCCAGGCTGATATTGAGCTCATGATCCTCCTGCTTTAGCCTCCTGCATGCTGGGATTATAGGCATAGGACAACACACCCAGCTTCTCTAGGTATTCTTCAGACATAAAAGTACAGAGAGATTAATGGGTTGCTCCAAAGCTACTCAAAGGACTGGCTCTTCATGTTCCAATGAAAAAGCACATTTTTTCGATCTCACATGTGCAATGTCATAAATAGATGCTATTCTGGGTATGGTGCTGATCTTTAGCTCAGTTGGTAGAGCACTTCTCTGCAGTCTCTGAGGCCCCATGTTCAATTCCCAGCACTGCAAAAATGGGAGCAGGATGTGGCAATCCGCTGGTGAGGTAATTCCTAAACAATCAGCCGTTGAAAACCCTAAGAGGGTCACTTTAAGTCAGACATGACTTGACGGCACCTAACAATAAGAACATTCAGGATACAGGTCTTATCCCCATTGTCATTAGCTTGTTCTAGCCTGGCTAGTAAATGCAGAGGAAGAGGATTGTGATTTCAAGTGTCTCTCTAACTAATCAGGAACATGTTGCTCATTTTCATTAAAAGAATTTCACTAAAGTGAAAACATGGAATCTTGTTAAAAAGAAAATAGGTGCTTATTTTGCCCCTGAAAAGTGGAAATTTATGGAATTGAACTAGGAAAACTTAACTCTGCTCAGGAAATGAATTAAGAAAGAATGAAGAAAATGAGACCTTTTCAGAAACTGTACCCCTTAAAACATTGAGTTTGTATTAATCAGCTGGTACATCCCCTTGGTAGAGAAAGCAACCACAGCAAACTTCTTGCTGTTGTTGTTAGGTGTCATTGAGTCATATCTGACTCATAGAAACTCTATTCACAACAGAAGGAAACATTCCCTGATGTTGTGCCATGCACGCAATCTTTTCTATATTTAAACCCATTGTTATAGTCACTGTGTCAATCCATCTAGTTAAGGGTCTTAGTTACTTTTGTCAGCTTGTGACTCTCCCAAACATGATGTCTTTCTCCATGGATTGGTCTCTCCTGACAACATGTCCAAAATACTTAAGACCCAGTCTAGCCATCCTTGCTTCCAAACAGCATTATTTTTTTTTATTATTTTTTTTTATTTTTTATTGGACATTTTTAATGTACGCCTTAATATGATTCATTCTGACATGCTTTTCATTGTGGCATTTACATATATGCATTTTGATGTACATTATTCATATAGGTTCCCCCTTACCCTCTTGTATGCCTCTCCTCCCACCCTCCCCAACTAAGTCTTCTCTATCATTTACTAGGTAATAATTTTCTATATAAAAGGCTGGGATTTAGCTCAGTTGACAGAGCGCTGCGCTGCAGTCTCTGAGGTCTTGAGTTCAATTCCCAGCACTGCAAAAATGGGAAAAGAGCCTGGCAACCCACTCCCAAGGCAATCTCGAAACAGTCAGTCATTGAAAACCCTATGAGGCTTGCTATGAGTCAGATACTAACTCTACGGCACCTAACAACAACAATTTTCTATATGTACTTGAGTCCCAGTTCCAAAGAGCATTCTTGTTGCACTTCTTCTAGAATAGATCTGTTGGTTCTTTTGGCAGTCCATGGTATATTCAATAATACTCTCCACTACAATAATACAAAATCATTAATTCTTCTCCTGTCTCCCTTCTTCACTGTCCAGGTTTCACAAGCATATGATGTGACTGAAAATACCATGGCATGAGTCAGATGTACCTTCGTCTTCAACATGATATCTTTACTTTTCAACACTTTAAAGCAAATTTATTGGAGGAAATATTTATTAGGAGCATACCATTAGAGAATTTAAGTCCATAATATTGGGACAGGCATAGTTGAAGTGCAACCAGTGGGTCAGGGGCAGATAACTTCCTTACCATATTGGTGATCAGCAAGAAGAGGTGATCAGAACTATGGATCTGGGTAAAAATATCTCAAAACCATTTCTCCAAAGCTGGGTCCTGTTTTCCAAAATTCCATAATCTCCACAAAGAGCTCCATCAGCTAGAGGTCAAGTATTCAAACATATTACCTTTCTGGCACATTTTAGATCTAAAGGATAACACTTTGTCCCTGACCCCTAAAGGTTTGTGGCTGTCTCATAATGCAAAATGCATTCAGTACAACTTTAAGAGTCATCAGAGTCTTAACAGTTTCAACCATATTCAAAAATCCAAATGCAAAGTCTCACTGAGACTCAAAGTAAACTTAGCACTGAGACCCTGCAAAACAAATAATAGCCAGAATAAGCACTCTCAATTCCAATTGGAGGAAAGGAACACAGAAAAGAAAGACCAGTCCATAGCAAGACCAATAACCTCCTGGACAAACAAATCCTGTGGCTCCATATCTGGCATCTGGTATATGCAACATTATCTGGCATCAGGCATCTGACATCATCTGGGCTCAAAAACGCTTGAGAAGCTCCACTCCCATAGCCCTATTGGGTTGACTCCACTTTTTACAGATTTCAGCAGATATTTCATTGCTGGTATCCTCAATATCCTGGGGTTTCCATTGCTCCTTATGCTTCACTCACATATCTTCATGTATCAGCCCTTTAGAGGCTCTCCCTAGGGTATTAAATGCTGCTACAAATTGCCCATCCTCTCAGGCTGTCTTCTGGAACCTTGGTGGCAGACTCCATGACCCTGTAACTCAGGCAATCTCCATGCCTCTAAAATGAATGCCACATGGGCAATGCCAAGGTCTGCTGCTTTGCCTATTTAAAGCACAGCTTCAGCAGCAGGTTCTGTGTGCCTAGGCCAAGAAACCATCTCCTTGAACAACCCTTTTGCATCAGAGTATCACAGAGGCATTCATGTTTTAGCCATTCTCTTTTCAAAGGAAAGTGCTCTAAATGAGTTTGCATTTCACATCCTGGGACTTTCAATGAGAGCGGACTGACTGACTCCTATTTTGCCCCATGGGAATTCTGTTGTCCCAGTGAAAATTTCCCAGCTTCCCTTTAAGGTGGATCATTTCTTTTAACAATTAAGGACTCCTTGCTTGGACCAGTGCTGTCCTTAGAAACATTAGATAAGCTGCAATATTTTCATCTATAAACTACACATTTTTCCAAATATTCCTGCTGTGCCCTCTTCTCAATTATTTTTCATCATAATAGTGGGCAAACACAATTAGCGTTCACAAACTCCCCTTTCCCCATGTGTCTGTCAGCTTGTCATGCTATGAGAGGTTGTGTGTTGCTGTGATGTTGAAAGCTATGCCACCAGTATTTCAGATAACAGTAGGGCTACTCATGGTGGACAGGTTTCAGCTGAGCTTCCAGACTAATTCAGACTAGGAAGAAGGACCTTGAAGCCTACTCCTAAAACAATTGGCCATTGTAAACCCTATGAGTAGCAGAGAAGCACTGTCAAATATAGTGCCAAATAATGAGCCCACCATGAGGGAAAGCATTCAAGAAACCACTGGGGAAGAGTTGGTTCCTCAAAGCAGAGTCGACTTTAAAGAAAGAAATGGAGTAAAGCCCCTGGGACATCCTTTTGCTGATATGGCAGGACTCAAAATGAGAAAAACCATAGTGACTGTAACAAAGGCCTCAAACATGTAGATTGTATGAATTGGACAGTGTTGGGTAATGTTTAGTTCTGCTGTACTTAGGATCATTATGAGTTGAATCCAACTTATTGGCACCTGAAAACACCAACATGTCACCTTACTATATTCACTTTTCAATCCATACCAGTCTGACTTTTTTATTTATCCCAATAAAAATACCATTTTCAATTCATTTGTTGTTGTTGTTAGGTGCTGTCCAGCTGGTATACAACTCATAGCAACCCTACATACAACAGGAGAAACACTATTGTCAGTCCTTCTCTGCTGTTCATAGGGTTTTCAATGGCAGATTTATTTATTTATTTATTTATTTATTTATTTGTTTATTTTGGTAGGGGAGAGTGGATTTCTGGGTCTTTCTCCCAAGCCTACAGCACCTGGTGCTCCCAGACAATCTCCCATCCAAGTACTAACCAGGCCCAACACTGCTTAGCTTCCGAGATCTAATAGGATCAGATGCCACAGGGCTACAGCTGCAGGCTTTCAATTCATTTATGACTACCTAATTTTTCAATGGGCTGGGATTTAGTTCAATTGGTTGATCGCCGCTCTGCAGTCTCTGAGGTCCCAAGTTGGGTTCCCAGCACTTCAAAGTGGGAGAAGGACGTGGCAATCCACTCCCTAGGCAATCCCAAAGCAATCAGGTATTGAAAACCCTATGAGGGTTGCTATGAGTCAGAAATGACTCCATGGCACCTAACAACTACAACAACAATTGTTCAATGTATGAAAACTTCTGTTGTTTCTACCAAAAAATAAATCTAAATTACATTCACATCTCTTAGTTACCAACCTAGCATGCCAGTGTCATCTTTTGACTTGACTACATAATTTATTTTCCAACAGCTTCTAGCCAGTCATCACAATCTGATTGTGTGCTGAGTCTGAGCTCTAGACTTTTTGTGTTGCAACTTTTAAATAAATTTGAAATTTTAATTTATTATAGACCACTGTCATCCTTTTCTAGAGCATTCTTGTCACTGTTGTTTTCAGATGCCGTCTAGTCCAACTCATAGCAACCTTCATACTTGTAAATGGCCCTTGCTTATGACACAGAGAGCTGCATTTCCAATATTTTAAAATTTTTAAAAATTTTAATATTTAAAAAAATAGAATAAATCATACCATCTCAATCTTTCTGCCTAGACCTCTCTAATTTCTTCTCATTGTGCTAATGGAGTTTTCTAAATTTTTTTCCATAGCTTTAAAGCCTATGCCTGACATAATAGCTGTATCCTTCCCTCAATATCTCTGACTTCTCATTAATTCACAAATTAGCATTCACACAAACTAACTTGTTTATTACTTTTGTTCCTAGAAAATACCAGACTTATTTTAGCTCAGGGCCATGCAATTTTTCTGCCCTCCACTTGAAATATTTTTGTCCTGTCTCTTATAGAATGCATTTCAAAGGCATTTGCTTACAAAGGGACCCTATGAATATCCTACTAATGGAATGCTCTTCTATTCCTTTTTCCATACACCCCAAATGTTATCTTACTCTGAATTTTTCTCCCATTACATTTATCACACAAATGTCCTTATATTTTTATTTGTTATTTATTTATTACTTATTTATCAACTTAATTTTAATTTCTGCTCATTGTAATGTAAACTCTATGAGGGCTGAAAAACTTCATTGCCTTCTATATTGCTGTACCCATAGTATTTAAAGCACATATGAACTCAATAAATACTCATATTCAAAATAAAATATTTAGAAGACAAAATGCAATTTCATTGTACCTTTCACTTTCAACTTCAGTGCAATGTTCATTGTAATAACTCAAGTCAAAATAGCAATATACTTGTATAATTCATGGGAAACAAAATAAAATCATGAAAAAAACCCATATATTGTACATTTAAATTCATATCTGGAAATTTTACTCTTTCTGGGAAATTCAGCATCCGTTTCTCTTTTTTCTCCCTTTATTGGTAAATGATGATGTGGTACAGAGTAACACAGCATTGGCTTTTTAGATTATGGCATTCATATCTATTGACATTTTTCTTCAGTTGTGATTCACATTTTTCTTCTTCCATCTCTTCCTTATTTTTGTAGTTTTTGAATGGATGGCAGATAATGTAAATTTCATATCACTGAGTGGTGGGTCTTGTTTTCTTGCTTTATAGAGTATTAAATTTGGTTCAGCAGGCATTATTACTCTGTGGGTCAGTGTAAGTTTTAAGGCTTGTTTTCAAGCTGCATCCAGACAGATTTCACTGAGCTTTCAATGTAGGGTGAGTTTAGTGTCTTAATAAAGTTGAACCCCTGAATGATTTTGTGTTGAGAGCCACATGAGTTCCCTGAATGTTCTGCATGGATGGAGATGACATGGGAGAGTTCTCCATATGTATGAGTTCTTGAAAACTTGCTGTTTTATCTCTCCTGTCATCCATGTCTATCCTCTTATAATTTCAGCCTCTGCCTATGAGACAATATTCAGGAACATATTCTGGATGACATTACCCTAGGTTTTTAAAAATCTCTTTGCCTAGCTCCCTCCACTGTCCTGTTCTTCTCAGCAGGTTTCAGTTAGGTCAGATTCCCCCAATCCTATCTCATTCTTTAACTCCACTAAAACCATTGCATTCTGCTTGGATTCCTGTCTGTACATCATGTTTGGTGTGTCAAGGTGATCATAAGACTGACCTTATTTATTTCTATTCAGGCTGGAATAGTAATACTTCTCTAATTTTTGTCTATTTTCTGGAAGCATTGTTTTATATACTTCACCCATTTCTATGCATTCACCATAGGAGTATAATCCAATTTAGGTCACTCACTCATGCCTAGAAATAAAAGTCTTCCCTTTAATTGTAGTATTCATCCATTATACAGATGTAGAACCCAAAGCATGGAGAAAATATATTAAGTAATATTTTAATCTTCTTTGTTAAATAATATGGCAAGAAAAATAACAATTCATTTGCCATTAAATTATACTGAAAATACTGTTCTATACACTTCATTCTTTGTTAAATAAGAAACAATAATCTGGTAAAGAGTAAGCATCACACCATAGGCTATTACTACCAGCTCTACATAGGTGCTAATAGCTGCAGAGTTTGGTATTTTCATTTGCATTATGACACTGATGACATTAATATA
Organism: Pedetes capensis; assembly: GCA_007922755.1. Lineage (NCBI taxonomy): Eukaryota > Metazoa > Chordata > Mammalia > Rodentia > Pedetidae > Pedetes > Pedetes capensis. The sequence goes on from VMDO01018193.1 coordinate 30,985, forward strand.
AGAACTAAATTTAAGATCCAAAATGGAGATTACATTTAAAGTGAAATTTAAATTTTAAAATGACAAATTTAGATTGCAGAGAAGCATTCATTGTCCAGGATGAATAAAAGAAAATATATTAAAGAAAAATTTTCACTTGAAGAAAAAGTAAGAGTGAAAAAGTTATTTTTTTTGCAAAGCAAACCCAAGTTCATTTTTAACCACTCTCATATGTCATTGTGTAGTTTTTGTGAAGCTTTGTGTTTTTAATTTTGGTATATAACTTTGAGAAGAAAAAGTCATATTTTATTTGTAGAGTCATAAGTGCTTTCAAAAATAACACCTAGCCTAAAAGATAGAAAGGGACTCATAGCAGTGTGTTGTTACTGCTTTAGGTGTCCCTAATGATCACAGTAATCTGGCACTGTGCTGTCTGTGATGGTGAGAGCAGGTTTGGCTGTCCAGACAGTGGACATCCACTTCCCCAGGGAGGTTAAGACAGGTCTGACAGGTGCTGTTCCTTTGTCTGTCGGAAGGCCCATACCTCCTTTCCTCTGGACTGCTCTCAGTTACTTAGATGTTTTTCTTATGTCTGCTCCCCTAATTTTATATTTTTGTTAAATATTCATCACTGATTTAAGTGCTGTAAAATACCATTCATAGTCCAGCTGTCAGAGCCAAAATCTGAATAGCTGCAGAAACATAAAAGTAAAGTAAAAAGACAGTTCAGTAGAGGATTGAAAGAATAGAATGGCAAGTGGGAATAACCGCCAGAAGTGGATAAATGTCACAAAAGAGCAATAATTTGGTGTTTCACTTACCTCAGAAATGTTTTGCTTGATCAAGTCCCACACATAGTTATTTGGTTGCTTTGGGAAGCCAGCACTGTCTGGTAAATACAACACCTTGTTCAATATATTGAAGATAATTAGACAAGTTAGACTGCATTGTTTTTCAGCTAATATTATGCAGAGACTCAATGATAATAAGGCAATTTTATGTAAGCTTCAAACTTTAAGTCATATATAACTTTAATTTCTGAAAGGAATACCTGAAATATTATACCATAATTCTGTCACCTATCATGAATTATTATGGTTTCATCCCGCATAAAAATAAAAAAATCCTAGTTTTAAAGAAAAATTTGAAGATAGACATTGAATATAAAGGCCATTAGCATTTTCAAAAAATCTGGCTTTGTAATATTTTGAGAGGACAAAATGATATATAAAAGCACATTAGTAAAATATGAAGCATGAGATTCTTGTCTGTCAGAATGAAATATTCAATTCTTTACTCCACAGTAGAACTGTTTATTACCAAACAATATTAGAATATAAAAAGGCATATTACACACGGTATTTTGATGATAAATTAATTTTCTAAAAGGAGAAATTATTTCTTAAAATAATATGTTTCTGTTCTCATTAAATATTCTTAGTGACTGACATGCAATAGTAACAATAGTATTCTCTAGTTAACAGCACATACTCTAATTTTTAATGAAAACAACATTTTAAAAGACATACATTTCCATAGGTGTTACTTTATTTACATCTCCTAATTTCTCTCTGTGTAATTATAAAGCTGAATCCAAATAAAATTTTACTAAGTATTTTACATATTTTTGAATACATGGCTTACCGTATTTCCCTTGATGGGACATGATGTGTGTAGTATATTCTTCAAATGGGGTTTTTGAGCTTAATAAAATTAAATAATCTGGTTAAGAGCATTCAGTACAACTTCAAACCTAAACATTGTCTTCATTTAGTGAACAGGAAATTCTCAAGAAGCCTGTAGCCACACCACTGTGGCATCCAGTCCTGTCAGATCTTGGAAACTATGCAGGGCTTGAACTGGTTAGTACTTGGATGAGACCACCTGCTAATACCAGGTGCTGTAGACTTGGGAGAAGGACCCAGCAACCTGCTCCCAAAAAACCATCAGCCATTGAAAACCCTATGAATAGCAGAGAAGCACTGACAATAGTGTTTTGTCTATTGTACATAGGGTCCCTAGGAGTTGGATACTGACTCAATGGTATCTAACAACAACAAAGTCTCAGGAATAGAATGAAATCCTAGACTTCTGTAGGAAATGAGACATACTAGTCCTTCATTGAGACAGAAAAGAATGTGATATAAACCAAAATATTGAAAAATATCAATTTAAAGAGAAAGTATGTTATTCAATGTGCATTTCTTATCTTGATTTAGTGATCTTTTTTGAAGTCTCAGATGAAGTTTGGAGATTTCTTTTTTTTTTTCTGGTACTGGAGGTTGAACCCAGGGCCTCGCGCCTGCATGCTCTAGCTAAATTATGCAGACTGCCTCTGGTCTCAAACTTGTGATCCTTCTGCCTCCACCTCCTGAGCTTCTGGGATTACAGGCAAGTGCCACTGCTTCCGGCTGGAGAATTGTTTTCAGACTTCAGAAAGGTAAAGGATTGCACGAGATATATGTACTCTCAGAAGGTAATGGGGGGAAAGTAGGGATAAAAATGGAAGTTTGTGACTGGACTCTCATATATTCAATGCTGAATGTATAGCTAAAACTTTGTCACATTCTTCCAAAAGAATTTTTATTTTCAGAGCCTTTTGGATTTCAAAATGTTGGCCAAGGAGGAGTTTGCTTGATTTCCTTCACTATTTCTGTGGAGTTGATTTTCTAATTAACAGTGTTTGTTCTTTACCTTGAGTCATGTCCGACTCATAGCGACCCTTATAGGATTTTCAATGGCTGATTGTTTCGGGATTGCCTCGGGAGTGGGTTGCCACATACTTCTCCCATTTTTGTGGTGCTGGGAATCAAACTCTGGACCTCAGAGACTGCAGAGCCGTGCTCTACCAACTGAGCTAAATCCCAGCCCGTTCTTTACCTTGGTCACTCACTATTCTTTAATAGCCAAATGTTTTGCCTATGTTATGGAATTCATTTCATGGCTTTATAACTTCAATCTTCTTAATAGTATAACAATGAATGACTTTTGCCTTTTTTATCCCAGGTGTCCCTAATAATCTAACTGTGCTAGGTTAGGATATTTTTTAAAATATCATTGAGAAGACATGACAGATGCAGACAAGGGAATACCTATTTTATAACAACTGCCTATATATCATCTCCTTATCTCCTTGTTTACTTATATGATTTTTATTTGAGTGATGAAAGTCCTTGTTTGTTGTTGTTTTTAGGTGCCATCGAGTCAGGTCCAACTCATAGTGACCCTCATAGAGTTTTCAGTGGCTGACTGTTTTGGCTTTGCCTCAGGAGTGGATTGTCACATCCTTCTCCCGTTTTTGCCGTGCTGGCAATCAAATTTGGGACCTCAGATTGCAGGGTGACGCTCTACCAAGTGAGCTAAGTCCCAACCTGAAAGTCCATGTAGATTGTCTAAAATTTAATTTTCAGCTCTTCATTGTGATACATATACTCTGGGAAATTGGCAAACATACTCAATGTGGCTTTTTTTTTTTTTTTTTTTACAGATGAGGATTTCCTAGCACAGATCAGATTCTCAAAAAGCCTCTAAGCAAATTATGTTATAAATTGAAGAAAAATATATTCCAAATTTCACAGAAATAAAATTTTATTACAAATAAATATTTTTTAATCCTTGAAACACATTATTGGTATACCCTCCCTGAGTATTTACAAAGTTGAAATTATGGTCAGGAGAATATGCTATATGCAGAGATATGCAGGTCCCTTCTGGTTTCATATTTGATCTTGGAACAATCAATATTCACCTACCTGCAGAGGAAGAACAAATGAGGAGGGATACTGAGCAAAGTGCAAGCCATGTTTGTAGCACAATCAACTTCTGCCCATCATACCTAAAGTGGAAGCTGGGCCCAATGCAGCCATTGTTTCTACAGTAGAATTCATTTAGTTCATTTTACCAGACCAACACTGTAACTAAAGTCATCTGTATGCTAATTTGCTCTTTTGTCTATAGTGTAGAAAGTCAATAGGTTTTAATAGGTTAACATACTCTCTAATATTTTTCCCAGATTTGATGAATACGAAAGAATAGAAAATCCTCCCACTGAGGGTTTACTTTTTCTTCTTTCAAGAATTACACAGAGTTTTTATTTAAATACTTTTTAAGAAAATATCAAGCTGGCCACAGTGACACACACCTGTGATTCCAGTAATTCAGGAAGACCAGGCAGGAAGATTGCCAGTTTGAGGCCAGAGGCAGCCTTTGTAACTTAACGAGGCCACGAGGCCCTTTCTCTAGATAAAAAAAATAAAAAGTAGGATGGGAGTAGAACTCTTGCAAAAGTATGTGTGAGGCCCTGGGTGCAGTCTACAAGTACAGCTAAAAATAGAAACAAAATATCAGTGTCTCAATGATTGTCAAATCTGTCTGTTCAATACTTCACTGAGACCATTCACTGAGTTTTGAAAATAGAAGGAACTGTAGTTGCTGGTCAGAATCCTCAAAGATGCAAAGGAAAATGAAATGGATTCCCAAGGCTTATTGTAAAGGAATAATACTCATCCACAGGGGAAGACACTAAATTACATGCATATAGAAAAATAACACCAATTAAGGAAACTATTGGCTGGAAACCATCAAATAAGCCCTGGATATATATGATGCACAGAAGAGCTCTATAGTGGAAATATTTAATAACATTCAGCACAAGTTTTGAATCCTTTCTACAATCAAGTAAATTTCAGAGTTCAGAAACCACACCCTCCTCTTAGCTGTAGAGAGTTACCTTCTTCCTTCTTAGCTCAATAGATACAAATTTAAAAGAATGAAGAAGTTTACCCTTGGGAAGATACTAAGAGAAAAACTATTTTTTTCCTATTTTGATACATCTAAGTCCTGCTTCACGCTGTAATTTTAAAGCATCCACAGGCTATTACTGAAAGCCTTGCAGGAAAAATTTTACACAAAAAGTATTTTTAGATTTCTTTCTAAAAGAACTGGCTGTGTTGTCTAAATGTTTCTGCTTTTCTGTACACAAATAAGAGGCCCCATGAAGGACAAATACCTGAGAATTATTCAATTAAAATAGAAAACAAGACTGTTTATAGTCACCATTTGAGTAGTCATGGTCATTCAGTTTAGGTATAAAATAAGTGATACTAACTAAATATTAATTAACCAATTAATTAATTACACTGCAGGACTAGAAGGCTGAACCCAAGGCCTCACACACACTTTGCAAGCATGCTACCACTGAGCTACACAGGCAGCCCTTTTAAAAATTTTTTGTCTCGAGACAGGGCTCATTAAGTTACACAGGCCACCTTTGGCCTTGAAATCTCCATTGTCCTCCCTGTACCTCCTGAGTTTCTGGGATTACAGGTGTGTGCCATGGCACCAGACTCTAAATTTTATTTTAATAATATCTATACAGTTAAGAAGTTTAAAAGTGTTTTATTTGAATAACTGGTACCTATTAGACCACATTTGGAAACATTTGCAAGAAATAAAGGGACAGAACATAAATAGTACTATAAAGGATGCATGGAGCTTCCCAAAACTAGAAATTCACATTTAGAAATCATTATCCTGCCACATACATGTAATCCCAATACTCTGAAGGCAAGGCAGGAGTATCATGAGGCCAGCCTGGGCTATATAGTGAAATCCTGTCAAAATAAAACAACAAAAAAAAATACAAAGTAGAAACAAACAAATGAAAACCATGAAAAGAAGTCATATTTCCATTGTTCACATTCATATCAAATTTTTCAAAAGGCACAAGTCCTATTAGTAACTGTAGTATGTTTAATAAAATTATGTGAATGGGAAGGAAGGAAAAAGGAATTTGCACACAGGCAAAGGAACACTGGTTCATTCCTGGGAAAGTTTCATGAAGAACAAGACTATCTCACTAACAGTGAATGACGTACACAAAGAAAAAGTACCTCCAGGAATCATATCATATCTTTAACCTGACCTTGCCCTGAATAGCCCTCTCATTTGAGATACACTTTAGAGTTTAACAATATTTCTCCTGGTGACAAGGTGCATATTCTGGTGATAACAACTATCTGTGTAAAGTGAAAGTAATGTCCTAATAACCTCTTTGGACCTAAAACCTTTGACTCTAATATTTCTATAAAAGTGCATCCAGTAAAGTGCTGGAGGTATAACTCAGAGGCAGAGGGATTGCCGGTTGTTGTTGTTGTTGTTACATGTCGTTGAGTCAAGTCTGACTCATAGAGACCCTATCTACAATAGATGGAAATACATCCCAATTCTGTGCCAGGCACACGATCTTATTTATGTTTAAGCCCATTGTTGCAGACACTGTGTCAATCCATCTGGTGGAGGGTTTTCCTTTTTCGCATTGACCTGCCACTTTCCTAAATATGATGTCTTTCTGAGAGATTGCCTAGCATGTGCAAAGCCCTAGATTCGATCCTCATCACTGGAAAAAAAGGTGCATTCACTAAAGGCTGGGATTCGTTTGTTCACTTTTGAAGAAAAGTGAACCTCACCAGATAAATTAATTAAGTTCAATTCCTCAAATATTTGTTGGGTGCTTAGTATATTCCATGAGGCTGAGATTTAGCTCAGTTGGTAGAGCGCCATTCTGCAGTCTCTGAGGTCCCAGCACCACAAAAATAGAAGGACATAGCAATCCACTCCAAAGGAAATCTCGAAACAATCAGCCATTGAAAACCTTATGAGGGTTGCTGTGTGTCAGACAGCACTAGACAGCAGCTAATAACAATAAGTATATTCCACACTTGGTGGTAAGCTGTGAGTCTACAGAGATAATAAGCTACATACACAGAGGCAATTTATAGTGGTGGCATCATAGATTAAGAACCAAAGATGGGGCCGGGCGTGGTGGCGCACGCCTGTAATCCCAGTGGCTTGGGAGGCGGAGGCGGGAGGATCGCAAGTTCGAGACCAGAGGCAGTCTGCGTAACTTAGCGAGACCCTGTCTCAAATAGTAAAAAAAATGGGCTGAGGTGCAGCTCAGTGGCCCAGCACTTGCAGAGCATGCAGGCGCGAGGCCCTGGGTTCAACCCCCAGTACCGCAAAAAAAAAAAAAAAAAAAAAAAAAAGAACCAAAGATGGTGCAAATCCAGCTACCTACAAGAGTCAGAAGAGTTAAGTAACCAAGGAAAGACAAATATAGTGGGGGATTGCTACCCTGGACAGGAGTGGAGAGCTAACAGAGGCAGAATAACTAGAGCTCACTAGTCACCCCAGGAAACTAATGGTCCAGTGAGGGGCACTGGTGGAGATGGTACAGTCCTTGCTCAAGCAAGAGAGAGAATGAGAAGATCTTGGCTGACTGTTTCAGACTAAGTATGTATGACACTGGATGCTGCAAAGAAAGGAAGCTCAAAAATGATGATAAGTCACATTAGTGGCCTAAATTATTAGTGAATTTCTCTGAGAGTAATAAATTCTTAACAGAAAAAACCCGGGGAAGACAATTAGGGCCATTAATGAATTAAATTGTATCACATAAAAATAAGCTTGAAAAATATAGAAAAGTATGTATAATGAACCAAGATGTAAGTAGACTCATGATTTAATGTATGATTCCTTTAAAATAATTGTCAATATGAAAATACTGTAAAGTAGAAATAGAACACAGATATACAAATGCTTTTTATATTAAATATGGCAAAAGCTGTCTGAAATAATCCTGGGGACATTTGATGGTTTTATTTGGTTTTACTTTATTTTACCACCATTTTAACAGATTATTTTATAAACTTGCTGCGGGCCAATATTCATGTAGTAATCAAACCTCTGAATAATTCTCTCATTCAACATACACATTAGAATTTAGCATTAATGAAGCAATGCATTTGAATCTAGTTTTTAGTTTGTAGTCTTTGAAAAAAAACAAGAACTTGTCGGTGGGTCAAGGGAAGGAGTTAAATCATAATTGTTTTTGGCAGGGAAATCTGTACTAATGTGCCATCACCACTCCTCTGGGGTGAGGGTATCAGGATGACCTCCAGCTGCTTCTTAAGCATTTCACATGTGCGCTGCTCTTTCCTCCTAGTCCAGGTCTTATGGAGTTCCCACAGGCTGGGGTTGCTGCCTGAGGAAATAGTACATCTGCTTGCAAGGTTGTTAAGAAGGAAGGCAGCTTCTCTCCAAGTGCTAACTTGAGGCACTGAAATATGCCCTTTTTGGCAGAATGATGTTACTCATTACTTCTCTTATTTTTATATATTTACTTGTATTTGTAATATTTTTATTTATTTTTGAGGTGCTGGGGATCAAACTCAAGACCTTGCACATGCTAGGCCAGCCTTATATGACTGAGCTGCATCTCTAGCCTTGTTTTTTTTAATATATATTGATATTAACTGTCTAATAATTTTTGTCTATTTTGCAGTCCTCTTGACTCTTGTTAGGTGCGATGGAGTGGAGTCTGACTTATAGCGACCCTTTTAGGGTTTTCAATAGCTGATTGTTTCGGGATTGCCTTGGGAGTGGGCTGCCACGTCCTTCTCCCATTTTTGTGGTGCTGGGAATCGAACTCAGGACCTCAGAGACCGCAGAGCAGCAATCTACTAACTGAGCTAAATCCCAGCCCCAATTGAACTCAGGACCTCAGAGACTGCGGAGCAGCACTCTACCAGCTGAGCTAAATCCCAGCCCATTTTGCAGTCCTAGGGGCTTGAATCTAAGGCCTCCCACATGCTAGGCAAGTGCTAGACCACTGAGCTGCACCTCCAGCCCCTTTTTACTTTTTTTTTTTTTGGAGGGGGGCTGGGGGTTGGGGGAAGTGTCTCCCTAAGTAGAATTGTAGGCTGCTTCTGGCCTAGACTCATTATCCTCCTGCCTCAGCCTCCTGAAGGGCTGGGGCTATGGGCATGTACCACACTGCTTGGCATTATTTTCTTCTTAATTATACAAAAAAGGAGAGGAAAATAGCTGGAGCACATTTGGGATTGTTTTCCATAAGATAATAATTTCAGTTTTGACTAAATGTAATATGAATTGCTCTAAATTTAAAACTCAAACCATATATTGTTACTACTATGTCTGTGATGAAATTATAGTTCAACTCAGAAAATATGAATGGTATATTAGCTGAAATCAACATTTTGCTCAGCCTTACATATAAAAGTTTAAAAGACAATAGCATAGTAAAGAAAGAGACTAGTTACCATGAAGTTAAAATACATGGGGATAAATAATATGATTATTGTTGTTGTTGTTATTATTAGGAGTCTAGTCTGATTCTTAGCAATCCTCATAGGGTTTTCAATGTCTGATTGCTTCATGCTTGTTTCAGGAGTGAACTACCATGACTTTCTCCCGTTTATGTGGTGCTGGGTCCTCAAAAAGTGATCAAACGTGGGTCCTCAAAGAGTGCAGCAGTGGCGGCACTCTACCAACTGAACTGATTAGCATAACTAAACATTTTTAGTGTAGAGAAGTCCTCTTCAAAATAATAATGTCTGTCCTATAAAGCAAAGAACAATGAGAATTGAGATATTTTTTTAAATACATGAGAGTTTTCCAAGGAAAAAGGATAGCACCTAGAAAACCTTTTGATAAAATAAAAATGTTATCAAATTCACATTTAAGAAAATATACTTGGGTGCAGTTTGATTAATGGTGTGGTGTGGGTCAGAAGAAATTTGGTCAAATACAAGACAGCTTCATAGAACTCCACAAAAATGTGGTTGTTTATACTAAATCAGAATCAATGAGAATGTAGTGAGCAGACAGAGTCAGATACCTGTAATAACACAGTCTTAATACAGCTTGATTCTTCTGTGAATTAGATAGTGCATTAAAAATTTATCAGCATTCTATTTTCTACTTCAGCAATATTGGAGTTATTGGTGCTATTCTCCAAGATAGTAAATACCAGTGGATATGTTTATGTGGTGAAATAAATTGAGTCCTGAATATAGTAAGTGTGAAATCTCGTCAAGCTATTAAAATGCATGTAACTAGCAGGGTGCCATGGCACACATCTCTAATACAAGCTTCTCAGGAGCCTGAGGTAGGAGGAATGTGAGTTTGAAGCCACAGGCAACCAGCACAGCTTAGCAAGACCCTGTCTCAAAATAAAAAATTAAAAAAGGGTTGGATGTGTGGATGAATGGTAGAACAATTGCCTAGCATGTGCAAGGCCCTGGGTTCAACCCCCTTGTTGTTGTTGTTGTTGTTAGATGCCATCAAGTCTGTATCAGACTCATAGTGACACTGCATACAACAGGGGAAACATTATTGTCAGTGCTTCTCTGCTATTCATTGGGTTTTCAATGGTGGATTGATTTTTTGCAGGGGAGAAGTGGGTTGCCAGGTCCTTCTAAGCCTAGAGCACCTGGTGTTCCCAGGTGGTCTCCCATCCAAGAACTAACCAGGCTGGAACCTGCTTAGCTTCGGAGATCTGACAGGATAGGATGCCGATGGCACATGGCTAAGGCTGCAGGCCTTCAACCCCCTAGTACTGCAAAAAAAGAAAAAAAAAAAAAGAGAGAGAAGAAAAAAAAGAAAAAATAAGCATGTAACTTATATGTTACTTATAGCAATTGTATATATTGAGTTGAGGAGGAAGGTCTCAGATGAACATGTTTCCTAGGGAATGCCATTACTATATAGATTAATGATAAATAAAGAAACACTGGTACAAAATCTCTAAGAATGAAAACTCATGTGAAAAATCTTTAAAAGCCTGCTATAAAATTCATCTCCTTAGAAGGAATACTAATCAACTTTATTAGCGATGCCCAGATAGTGACTTGTCTATGCAGATGCTGAAGAAAAGCAGTAAAACTAAAAGCAACTTGTCACAGAAAATTTCTTCCCTATGATACTGACATTCCATTCTGAGCTAAGAATGGGAAACACTCAATTATCATTTAACTAAATAAGTATCTTTCATTAACATTTTGAGAAAACTTTATAAATAATGTTCTCAAAATATCTAAAACAAAGTGACATGGCCAATAGTCTTTACACTTATAAAATATTTCCATCCAAGCCAAGACCTTCAAATGATTTAAGAAAAATTTAAAATATTAGCATCAATTCATGGAAGATGAAGAAGACAATAGAGCACAGACCTACCCCTAAGCTTGGAAAATCACAGGGAAAATTCTATAGCTTCTATAGAGATGAATTGGGTGCAGAAATTTCCCAAGTGAACTGAATTTTAAAATATATTATCAAAATCTATCCAAAGTAAAATAATAATTTTAAAGATACACATCTAAAATTTATTTGTGCTAATTACTTTTGAATGTATTTTACATATAAGACAGACAGGTTTTGTGGAATAGAATAGTAATATTTGATAGATATTTAAAATATTCATTAAATAATTTATTGGAATATTTTAAGTTTTATAGATTTTGTATTTATTTAGATTATCAGCTTTATGGGCAAAATCATTTCACAGAATCAAAAAGAATATAATCATTGTGATTCACAGAAATCTTAAATATCATGTTGTTGTTAGGTGCCGTCGAGTTGGTATCCAACTCATAGCGACCCTCATAGGGTTTTCGATGGCTGACTGTTTCGGGATTGCCTTGGGAGTGGATTGCCAGGCCCTTCTCCCATTTTTTGCGGTGCTGGGAATTGAACTCAGGACCTCAGAGTCTGCAGCACAGCGCTCTACCAACTGAGCCAAATCCCAGCCCTTAAATATCATATATATATATATATATATATATATATATATATATATATATTATATTATATTGTTGTTATGTGCCATCGAGTCCTGTCTGATTCATAGCGACCCTCACAGGGTTTTCAATGGCAGATTGTTTTGGGATTGCCTTGGGAGTGGGTTGCCATGTCCTTCTCCCATTTTTGCGATGCTGGGAATCGAACTCAGGACCTTAGAGACTACAGAGTGGCG
>VMDO01018194.1:0-42810 GCA_007922755.1 Pedetes capensis
CAAAGAATAGTAATAATACAAATGGGCTAGAAAATTCATGTAATATTACTGACAATGTAAAAAGATAGATCACTACAGAAAATGTTTTGACCTTAAATATAATATAATTGGGATCCAAGGATATATAGAAAAATATTCGCACGAAAAGACATGCGAGTGGAAGAGAGGCGGTGGGGGGGGGGGCGGGGGGGGAGAAAGTGCACAAGAGCATTAAGGAGAACTTATCTGTGCAATGTACAATGAAATGTATATATGGAAATGTCACAATGAAATGCATTTCAGAATGAAACACATTAAGTTGTACATTAAAAATTTCCAATTAAAAAATAGTTATGTTCAGCCTCTCAAGTTCGGGATTGTAAGCATATGCCACTATGTATGGCTTCCTTACAGAGTATATGTGAAAATTGAGTCTTAAAGTTGCCCTAGAGAACAATTCAAAAGACAGAAATATGTAAGATTTGGTTGTAAAAAAAGAGAAAGAAAGAGAGAAAGAAAGAAAGAAGGAAAGAAGAAGAAAAAAAGTAGTGAATTTGATAAACCTATTTGCATTTGCTTTATTGAAAAATACATGCCTATTAATAAATGGCATGCAGAGACTGCATGAGTCCAAACTTTCATTTTAGACAGACCTTTGGAAGATGAAGTGTTATGCACCTTAGTCATTTTAAAATAAGTCCTAAAGAACAGCTCAAAATAACAATTGTACATTTGTATAAGTTTGTACTTTTTAAAAGCTTTGCATGGGCACCATATGTTATCCTTGCAATAGCCACATGAAGAATGTAGGGGAAAGTATTACCATTTAATTGATAAGAAAATTGAGATCCATAAATAAATAAATTGCCCAAATGTTAAACAGTTAGTGGCAAACTGGAATCCAGTTATCTTTACTGCTGGCCTAATTCTCTATCCTTTGAGTAACACCATCTCCCTCAATCACATTTGTTTCATGTAGGAGATAAATCCTTATTTAACATTTTCTTGGACATTGCCTTAATGACTTCTTTTATATTGTAGGAATATACTACATCTTTCTTTTTAGAAAACTTTTCTAATAGGATGCTTGGAGAAGCCTTCCTAATTGAATTCATATACAAAGAACAAAAATATACAAAAATTTGCAAACTGCTAACATGTAAGGAGACCTCAAATGATGAAAACGAAACTTGGAAAAATAAGCTTCTAGATATAGAAGACAATTCTCTTCCCTCTCTTAAAGTGGAAAATCAAGAAAAAATTATAAAAGGAAGTTTAACAGAACAGAGTAATGAGACAACTCAAATAAAATCTGTGGCTGAGCTAACTGTGGCAAAATGCAAAAGTCCACCTCTTCCAGGGAACGTGTCCATTGAATTGCCCATTCCAAAGAGAGAACATGATGAAAGTCAAGTGGATTTATATCGATCCTGGTCATGTACAAGTATTTGCCAGAATTATCCTGACCTCCAGATTGGAGGTGACCACGTGAGGAACATATATGATTCTGGATGCTTTGTAGAACATGCACATAATGATGTTTTTGATGGTCCCCTTGTACTTTCAGTGGATATACCATTGGGTCGTTCTCCTACTACTGAGCCTCTGGAGCAAACAGCCACCTTGAAGTTATTGAATGGGGATGAAATTCGAGAAAAAAGTATGCTGTTACATAAGCAGCCCCTGTCTAATTCTATGCTTAATAGCTATATGGACAAAAAAGTAGATGAACTCTACAAACAATTTTTGGAAGAAAATCTCACCAGATGTTGCTCCATAACCAATCTTATGGCTTCCAACCTACTGATGAATAATGTAAATCAGATTAGCCTTCAAATCTCACAAGAGCAGAACATAGAGGCATCGAAAGCTCGGGAAGCTCTCCTACACTCCTTAGCACTACGGAATCTTCATAACATTTCCCAGGGAAACAGCTCTGAATTCAGTACTCCTAACTTACAAATATCAAACCAGACAAGTAGGGAACTTGTATTACATCTATAGTACAAATCAACTTTAGGTTAGTTGGACAGACTGAAGAGACTAGAGTAACAACAGTCTTCTCTAGGTTATCATGATATTATGTCACCTTTGTGGTATAGTTATTACATTTTTTTGAGAAATGATTTGACTCATGGTACACCTGAATTCTTGTAGGAGATAACCATAATAACTAAGATTTATGACTATATTGTCTGTTTAGACATCTTTAATAGTTGCCATATGCAAGTTTATAAATTCTGTATGTGCTTATCTATCTAATTGCCTCTGGCACCCCAAATCAATTACCTCACTGTCACTCAGCTTTATTTACCACAGAAGTGGGATGAGGAGTGTCTAATTGTTCTTTTAAGCTACTGAAAAGATCACAGAAGGTATATCAGAAAGGGATATTTATTTCACCACAAAAACTTTAGAGACATATGAGTAGTGCATAAATAACTTTCTTCTTACTTATGACATACAGAATCCTGTGCACTGGCAATGAGAATGGCCTAGGGGAAATTTTATCTATCTACCTACCTATCATTAAAAGATTAGAACAACAACAACATATATATATATTTTTCCATAGGTAGAATATGATGTGAGAGTATATAGAAGAAAATAATTTAAACAAAAATAGGATTTAACTGATATTTAAAAGAAAAATGGAGGGAAGGCTTAAGGAAAATGAAAAATTTTCCAGAGCCATTTAAATTAAAAGTTGATGTTTTGAGCCAGGTGAGTGGCACAAGTCTATAATCCCAACAACTTGGGAGACAAAGGCAAGAGAATTGTGAATTCCAGGCCAGAGGCAGCCTGCGCAACTTAGCAAGACCCTGATTCAAGATACAAAAAATTAAAAATGGATTGAAAGTGCAGCCCAGTGGTAGAGTACGTCAAAGTATAACTTGATGTTTTGAACTTTCCTTGCACAAACATCAACTTTTTCACATTACTATCTTACACTGCGGGAGAAGGACCTGGCAACCCACTCCCCAAAATCAATCCACCATTGAAAACCCTATGAACAGCAGAGAAGCACTGGCAATAGTGTTTTGCCTGTTGTATGTAGGGTCGCTATGAGTCGGACACCGACTCGACAGCACCTAACAACAACATCTTACACTGCATAGAGAAGGAAAATATACAGGTTCAATTATCAAGGTGCATACAGAAGTGCATAGCAACATTTTATACTATGCAGGTTATCCATAGTCATGATCCTGGCTTAGAATAAAAGAAGCTATGGAAAATTTGAAATTTAAAATAAATTAATGAAGTATATCTTATGGAATAGAAGGGTTTAATGCAGACTTGGAAACAAGACCCCACAGTTAAGATCTCACATTTTTCCTAGAAAGAGTAAAATGATTGCTATGTACTTTTTTCTTATAAAATAAAATGGTATGCATTTTTGTTGTAGAATTCATATGATTGCATTATTTATTAATAATATACGTGCATTGTTGTCAGGTGCCGTTGAGTCGATGTCCTACTCATAGCAACCCTATGTACAACAGGCAAAACACTATTATTACTGCTTCTCTGCTATTCATAGGGTTTTCAATGGCTAATTGCTTTTTGGGAGTGGGTTGCTGGGTCCATTTCCCAAGATATGTGCATTTGTAATCACATATTTGTCTCTATTATCTCTTTGGTCTTTATTAAATTTTATAGAATGAGCTATCACAATGCCCTCATAGCTTGTTCTTTTTGATCACATGTTACAGAGTTTATTTTCATTAGGTTCAAAATTTTTGTGAACTAATAGTAACTATCCCTGATATATCTGCTGTTTTTCTCTTCATCGCTCCTTTCCTTTCATCCTCTGCTGTAATCTCCCCAATCAACTTCCATCGTTCATACATTTCATTCTGAAAAGGCAATGAGTAAAGTTTTCGGAAAAACTTAGTATCATGCAGATACTGAAAAACAATTGTGTGTATGTTGTCTTCCAGTTTTTTAAGTTTGTACATTTTTAGCATAAGAGTTATCAAAGTGAAAAACATTGATATTAATGTTTGTATTTTCTAAAGTGAATTAAATGTTGAGCAGCATTCCTGGTGTGGATAATTTTCTTAGGTACAGTAATATGCGTTAATACTTATGAAGATGGGAGAAGGACCTGGCAACCCCCTCCCAAAAATCAATCTGCCATTGAAAACCCTATGAACAGCAGAGAAGCACTGACAATAGTGTTTCCCCTGTTGTACAGAGGGTGGCTATGAGTCGGATACCGACTCAACGGCACCTAACAACAACAACCACTTATGAAGAAGATATATTTATAAATAGTGTTGAGACTACATAGTATAAAATAAAAAACCACAGTAGTGAGCCAGTATCAAGTTTAGAAATGCATTTAATTATACTCTCAGTTTTAAAAATTTCCCTTCTTATCTATGCTTGTTTCCCCTCTCATTAAAATATTTTTTCATGTACCCATACTTACTTATGATTAAAATGGTCTAAAATTTAATTCAATAATTATGTAAGAACAGATGAGTTTGGTCATCTGTTTTATGCTGACCTCATACATACTGATTTCAGTATGTGAAAGAAATATATATATATACATATACACATATATATATGGTGGTAATTTAGCATAGTTTCAATTTAAGTAGTCTTTCTTCATTTTATTTTATTTTTCCCTATGGATATCACATATATGACCATACTCCTCCTTTTTAAAACATTTTTTTGAATATACAGAATAACGTATTTATGTCTCACTTTTGCAGGAGTTGAAAGTATTACTTTTGTGCTTGAATGAAAATTGAGGATGTTAGTAACTCAGGAGATGTGTTGGGCCATCATATTTCTTGCCACGGAACAAGTTAAGGAGGTGAAGAACGTTGCCTAATACATTGTTGCTACTTGCTTTGTATAAGTCAGTTTAATTTATATTCTGTTTTTGGATTTCAGGTAACTATTGTACAGCCCAGAAAGAGTTTGTGTCACTCTTGGGGTATTGTTTGTCAGGAGATTCCTTGAACATTGAAATCTATTCAAGGAGTGGAGTTGATCCTGGATTCTTGGAATTTTCATGTTTGATCTTTCTCATATATTAGTTTCCAAAAGACGCCAGTCTCTCTGAGATTTTTAAGACTGGGACTAACACTGAAATTGTGCATTCAAGGTTGGATATAATACCGTATGTATGTATGCGTGTATGTATGTATGCATGTATGTGTGTGTATGTATGTATGTATATCAGAGGGCACCAAAAATGCATACAATTTTTAAGCATTACAATTGTAATAGTATATACTAATAACAAAAGATGAATATAAGTCATATTTGACTTCTGCAATTATAAGAGGTACTAAAAGCGGTTACCATCAGAATTCAATTCAACTTAGAAGAGTAATACATAGATAACATCTCTTAAAATGTGTATGCTTTTTTGATTATACATATATATAACCATGTGTGTGTATATATGTGTATATA
The DNA here is from genome assembly GCA_007922755.1 of Pedetes capensis. Lineage (NCBI taxonomy): Eukaryota > Metazoa > Chordata > Mammalia > Rodentia > Pedetidae > Pedetes > Pedetes capensis. Next base: position 5,422 of record VMDO01018194.1, read on the forward strand.
TATGTATATATATAATCAAATACAAATTATTTTTCTTTTAAGAGGAAAATTCAGAAAATACAACATTATTGTATAATGCTTGCTTGGATGAAGAGTGGAGAGCTGGTTTGATGACAATTATTGTGGTGGAATAAACTGGAATAATTGTGTGGTTAAGTGTACAATTGTTTTCCATCAACATAGGAAGGAAAAAGCTCAGCAAGTTAAATGGGAATTGATTTAATGTTTTTGTGACTAGTCATTTGCATGGAAAATTAGCCAAGTGGATACGTATGTTGAAAATGATGAAAAATGAAAAAAAATTTTTGAAAGTTTTTAAAAGAGGAAAAGAAATGTTGGCCCAAAATATTCTCATAATGTTAGAGATAATTTTCCTTTTATAACTGCCTAGGGACAATTTTGGATTTTTGATCCCCAATCACATTGTTGTGTACTTTTTTTCCTCGAGGCTACTTGAAATTTTTAAAAATGTTCATTTGTGGTGCTGGGGATGAAACCTAGAGTCTCTTGTATGCTAGACAAGCTACATCTCCTACTCAAAATGGTCTTATTACATGCCTTGGCCTAGTATTTATAAATGTACAGAATCATTTATTACAATTTTATGAAATATTTTTAAATAATTATACTGAATTGTATATCTACAAAAATGAGGAAAACAAAATCAAGGTATATTGACCTCAGCTTAAAAAATACCAAGTCATTGTTATGAGCAGCTAACTATGAATTCTGTTATTTCCAGTAGAGGCTGAGAAATTTGTAGCTTACAGAAGTGCAGTATAGTTCTGTTTTTTGCTTCCTCAAGTGAATTGAGGTAGTTTACCAGAAGAAACATAAATTGTCTAAGATCTTGTTTGTATCTGAGAGTTACTGAGGTTTATAGGTAGGCTATTTCCCAAAATTTATTTCTCCATGCAATTGCAAACTGGACCTATTTCTGCTAAATAGAATTTAAGTAAAATTGAAAAGGTTTATGGAACAGCATAGGATCCCAAAGACTTGCATGGGTCTCTCCCTTTCCTTCAAGGTTCAACTCTTCTTTAGGAAATCCCTATCATTGTAGAACACTCTTGTAGTCTTCTCCTTAGGAAAAGTGTAGAAATTGATATATAAGGGTTCTACTTATATGGGATTAATTTGAATGTGGGGCAGAATTTCAAAACCAGAATGAATTATCACAGCTTTCTGTCTTTCTGAGAGACATACCTTCAGGATACTCTAGGTACTAGGAAGAAATGCCTGACTCTTTACTTATTGAACATATATTCATTGAGCACTGTAATACATGATAGGTATAAATGGTGAATAAAATTGATGGGATTTCTGCTTTTCACTGAGCTTACCACCTAGCTGATATAGAATAAAAGAGTAGTACTAAATCACCACAGTCCAATTTTAGGGTCATGAAAGTTATAAGCATGCAGCTCTAGGTAATCTATTCTAGTAGTGCTGTCTGCTTGGCCTGTTTATAATCTAGTCTGAATCTTGTATCCAGGACTGCTATTTTGTTGATATCCATCAGCGTGCCTCTAGTGTTATTAAATGTGTTGAAATCTGTCCACGCTAGATGGTATGAGGCTACTGCTCCTAGCTTCCAAGTCCCTCAGCCACTACTCCACTGGCCACTCTGGCCCCTCCCTCTGGACCCTTATGTCTCTTCACTATCCAGCAACTACACTTTGATATTTAGCTCAGTTGGTAGAGCGCTGCTCTGCAGTCTCTGAGGTCCCGAGTTCAATTCCCAGCACCACAAAAATGGGAGAAGGACCTGGCAATCCACTCCCAAGGCAATCCCCCAAAACAGTCAGCCATTGAAAACCCTATGAGGGTTGCTATGAGACAGATACCGACCCAAGGGCACCTAACAACAACAACAACATTTTGATATTATTTTTTTCTTACTGTTCCTAAGTAGACAAAGACCTATTCTTGAACCTCAAACCTTTGACTGGAACTTCCTCACTTTTGCTCACATCCCTCAATCTTTCCCACATTATTTTAAATCTTTATTGCTTCTCCAAGGTCAATTGCTTCTTGTTTCTGTATATACTATACAGATACAGGCTATTTTATGGAATTATTACTTGACACTAGTTGAGCGAATCAAGTGACAAAGACACTAAATGATCTGAGATGGTCACATCTTGGGTATTAGATATTGATTACTCTAAACATTCTGCTTTATATTACTATTACTTTATGTGTAATCTATAAAAACTACCAATAATGCAGTGTTTCATAATGAAACAGTTGTTTCCGTTGCAGACACTGAGGAGTTAGACTTTAAACCTTAACTATAAAAAGGGTCCATGCTGCTGGGTATAGTGGCGCATGTCTATAATCCCAGTGGCTCAGGCGGTGGAGGCAGGAGGATCACAAGTTCAGGACCAGAGGCAGTCTGCATAATTTAGTGAGACCCTGTCTTTAAAAGTAAAAAAAAAAAAACAAAAAAAAAGAGGGCTGGGTGCGCAGCTCAGTGGTACAGCATTTGCAAAGCATGCAAATGCGAAACCCTGGGTTCAACCCCCAGTACCGCAAAAAAAGGTGGGGGGGGCATGTCCTGATAGATCTGTTGTCTATGTGAAGTTTCCTAAATTTTTTACCATAGAGCTTTATCCTTGTAACTCAAGACTTTATTACTTATTAAATACCTGCATGCCTAATAGGGAGAATACTGTTATTAGTTATTGTCACTCATTGATAATAAGTTACTAATTTGACTTGATGGCATCTAACAACAATTTGACTATTATATAGTATGTACTGTAATAAGAGCTGTACACACATTATCTTATTTCAACAAACTTATTTTTATTATAGTTTATTACATTTTTATGCTTGTTTTAGATAGGAGGGAAATAAAGTACAGAGAAATTTAAAGAATCTTCCCAAGATTATATTGTTGTTTTTGTTGTTAAGTGGCGTCGAGTTGGTGTCCAACTCATAGTGACCCTATATACAACAGGGAAAACACTGTTGTGCTTCTCTGCTATTCATAGGGTTTTCAATGGAAGATTGATTTTTAGGAGTGTGATGCCAGGTCCTTTTCCCAAGCCTACAGCACCTGCTGTTCCCAGGCAGTATCCCATCCAAGTACTAACCAGGGCTGACCCCTGCTTAGCTTCCAAGATCTGACAAGATCAGATACCACAGTGCTACCACTGTAGGCCCAAGATTATATAGCTAGTCAAAATCAGAATCAGTATTTAAGTAAAGTCATTTTAACATCAGCATTTGTTCTGTTAAGCCAAGGTTACCAGATGTATCAAATAAATTTGCAGGATGTCCAGATAAAATTGAATTCCAGACGAGAATGAATTACTTTCTAATATAAACATGTGTTTCTATGTAATATTTGGGCACACTACTACTAAACCACTATTAATTACGTATCAGAATTTCAAATTTAACTGGACATCCTGTATTTTGCCTGGTAATGCTACATTAAACACTACCCTTTGCTTTTTCCATGGTGATTTTAGAAAACAGAAAGAACATTAAATGTGGAGAGGGAGAAGTGGAGCAGGACATGAAGGCAGTAGGAGGAGAATTGATGAGTCCAGTGAAGAGGGAAAAGACCAAGAGTTGTGGAGGCTGTAAACCAAAGATACCATTTTATTAAGTTATTACCTTGAAAGAGAGCTGGGGAGAAAATTCATCTTCTAGAGGCTTTATAGCCTAGTAGAACATTTTTTCCGTGGTAGGGATGTCAAGACATCCCTGCTTCAATCATGTTACATTAGTAAATGATTCAGTGAAACAGGTGGGAAGAGAGCCAAAAAAAAAAAGGGCAAAGCATTTAGAATGAGAAGATTTATGTTTTAGAAAGTTCCAACATAGGTACTACCTACCTAACAAAATACTACTTCTCTGAGTCTCAGTGTTCTTATCTGTAAATGAGGATAGCAACATTTGCCCCAGCTGTAATAGAGGACTTTTATGAGTATTAAAGGAAGGTGAAATGATTTGGTAAGTGGTAAAAATTCTACAAATATGAGGCTTTTGCATAAAGCATCAGTACAATTTTAACAGATTAATCATGGTTGAGCCTTGAGGTTGAGATGGGAGAATGATTTCTTTTTTGCCAATTTAATTAGTTCTTGTGATAAATTTCTTTTGATCACTTAATAGGACTATCTGAAAGTAAAATATGAGACAAAAGTCCACACATGGTGCCAAAGTGTTTCCAGCTGAGAGGGATACCTTTGGGCTCTATAGGGATATAGTACATGAAAAAAAATGCTTGGCTTTATCTCTAGTGCTTAAGAAACATAACATTTTAATTTAAAGTGATACTTCTGATAGAGAAGGAAACTTAAGCTGAATCCTTCTTAAAAAGAAATCATTTTATAAACTCTGGATGAGAGAAGTAGAAATGTTTAAGCTGAATGCCCAGCATCTCCTATGATGGGAAACATTTGGGGAGGAATCATTGAAGGGGTAGTAGCTTTCTGTAGCAAATATTGTAGTTATAATAGTTTGTTTTTCCAAGTAAATATAATTTTGGCAGAGATTAGGATACCACATGAAAGACAGAGGTAACTCCATACTGTCAAGGAAATGTAACAGTAGGATCCTACAGCTGGTGAAATTTGTATCTTTAGCCTCCCCTTTCCAGACTTCTTAAATAATAGTAATAGTAATAACAATAATAATGTAAGAAATGATCATGGTTCTATAGTTGCAATAGATAATTTATCTACCTTATCAGGTTGTGAAGATAAAGTAGTATAAGTGTAATGTTTGGTACATATTAAATACTCAGTAAATGGTTAGTGTTGTTGTTGACATTTTTATTATATTTACATTATTCCTACTCTATTCATGAGAAAACTGAAAGTTGTTCTCTCCTGTGACTTGAGGCACTTGTTTTTCTGTGTTCATAAGCTCACTCTCACAAAAAAAAGTCATTTCTAACAGTGCAAATGTGTCCCTGATCCTTCTCCCATAGGAATCTGCATTATAAATCTAAATTACTGATGTGTAAGGACATGTTTTATTCTCTGGGAAAAAGTGTTCAGGCTCGAGCCAGCAACCCTGTGGGATAAGGATTTGAGACTCAAATCTGACTTCTTCAAAATTCAACTATCTAGGCAATTCTGAGTCTGTTTGTACCTTAAGTCAGTTACGTGGGGGCAACAGGGCCTTTTTCCAAGTAGTGGCCAGTGTTCCTTCCTTAGGCAATACCTTATGAATCAAAGGTCAGGAGGATGGAAGTAGAGGGATTTCACAATATATAACAATAACAACAATATTTTTCCTCTAGAGAACAAATAAAGGAAATATTTAAGCCAGGCGCCATGGCACATTCCTGTAATTTCAGTAATTCAGGAGGCTAAAGCAGGAAGATTGTGAGTTTGAGGCCAGTGGCAGCCTGAACAAGTTATCAAGACCTGTTGTCAAAATAAAAAATGAAAAAGATCAAGGAGTGAAACTCAGTGGTAGAGCACTTGCCTAGTATGTGCAAGGTCCTGGGTTCCATCCCCTGGTGCTGTAAAACACACACACACACACACACACACACACACACACAGATATATATAGAGAGGGGGGAGGTATTATATGCTCTTGGAAGATAATTACTTTCTAATCTTAGATATTGTAGAGTTCTAGAACATCATAGATGTAAAGCCTCATGGGAATAGTCTAGGTCAGCAGTCCCCAACCATTTTGGCACCAGGGACCAGCTTTGTGGAAGACAATTTTTCCACAGACTGGAGGTGAAACTCAGGCGGTAATACTACCAATGGAGATCAGTGGTAAACAGAGATATAGTTTCCTGCCTAGCCAGCTGCTCACCTCCTGTTGTGTGGCCCTGTTCCAAATAGTTCTACCAGGGTTGGTGGATTTTTCATCCTTAACAAATTTAGAAAACTAAATACTAAATCTCTCTTTTGTTATCACACACACACACACACACACACACACACACACGCGCGCACTTATGCAGTAGCCCACTATGTATAACAAACAATAAAAGAATTGCTCTGAACAGAAAGAATAAAGGTTCTGTCTGCTCCCCTTACCACATCTAGGCAGTCATTGAAGGCAGTTCTTAAATAACAATTTGAAAATTATAGGTTTAATCTAGCACTCTTACTTTACAGATGGAGACAAGGATTCTAAAAGAGAGAGAAAGAAATTGCCCAAGAAGTTAGTGAGTGACCAAACTAGCAAAAATACCTAGAGCTTGTGACTCTCAGTCCAGTTTGTTTACTTCTTAACCCCTTAACGCCCATGCTCTGACTTATAAATAGGATGCTGCGGCCTTAACTGGTTAAATCAATCAGGTAGTAGGCTTACATATGCTAGCAATCTTGTAATTTCATGGATTCATGTTGATGCTTATTATTTTGGAACCAGAGAATCATCATCATCACCATCATCTTTGAAGAGTAACAGGTGATCATATTCTGGGGCACAAACTTTTTTTCTTCAGTACTGGGCCGTTGAAGCCAGAGCCTTGAACATACTTTGCAAGTGCTCTACCACTGGGCTTCACCCCCAGCCAATTTTTGAATGTTTTGAGTCAGGGTTGCTAAGTTACACAGGCTACCTCTGCTCTCAAACTTGAAATCCTCCTGCCTCTGCCTCCAGAGTCACTGGGATCACAGGCATGAACCATGATGCTCAGTCCTACGTGGGATACTTTTTTTTTTCTTTTGGTACCGGGGGTTGAACAAGGACCTCATGCTTGCATGCTTTGCAATTGCTGTAACACACAGCTGCACCCCCAGCCCTTTTATTTTTACTTTTTGAGGCAGAGTCTTCCTAAAATATGCAGAGTGCCTCTGGTCTTGAACTTGCGATCCTCCTGCCTCTGCCTCCCAAGTCTCTGGGATTACAGGCATGCACCACCATGCGCAGCTCCTTTGTGGGATTCTTTATAGTGACAAATTCTTCATTCAAGCTTTTTTCAAGAATGAGTCTATTAACTGCTGCTACTGGCCTCCAACCATGACAAAGTCATCTGCCACACAAGCACTGGCAGTCACTCATCTTCCCATCATCAATCCCCACATCCATTAAGAATAAATACACACCATGTATGTTGTGTATTTATTCAACTGGGAGGGCAAGCTTTTCAAGGAGAAATAATAATATGGTATGTGATGATTTTCCCACTGGTTTAGTTTTGCTGACAGGGCGATGGTGAGGAAACAAAATGAGCAACAGAGAGTTCATAAAATGGAAAAGGTGATGACATGCAATAAGTATGGAATCTCTCTAGAAGGAAAGAAAATTTATCAAAAACTAATCTAACCACCACTACTGGTTTGAATAAGCAGTTAAGTACTTTTGCCTTCTTCTCTCCTGCCACTTCAAGTCATTAAAATGGCACTTCAATATATATTTATAAGACATCACTTCAGTAATGTCCAGACAGTGTGTAGCCATGCCATTGTGGCATCCGATCTTGGAAGCCAAACAGGGTCAGGCCTGGTTAGTACTTGGATGGGATACCGCCTGGGAATACCAGGTGCTGTAGGCTTGGGAGAAGCACCTGGCAGCCCACTCCCAAAAAATAATCAGCCATTGAAAACCCTATGAATAGCAGAGAAGTACTGATAATAGCGTTTTGCCTGTTGTACGTAGGATCACTTTGAATTGGACCCCAACTAGACAGCACCTAACAACAACAACAATTTTCAGACAAAGGAAAACAAGATATCTTAGAACTTGTTTTAGTTAGGAATTGAGATGGTCCCTGCTGTGAGAACCAGTAGCTGATTGATGTAGAGCAGAGCCTGAATTAAACAGTATGGGGAGTCCTAGACTCAAGACCTCTCAAGAAGAGCTGGAAATTTTCAGTCAACAGAGCAATGTCATCTGGAAGATTTCTTCAAACCTATTTCTCAACTTGGGGCCTGCCTCAAAACCACATGAGGAACTTCTCTGAGATAAACTTTCTTGGCCTTAACCTCAGATCTACCAAATTTGACTGTACACTTTGGTCTTAGAAATATTATCTAGGTTCTGATATAAATATTTGGTTAGAATCTTTGATCTAGATCAATTCTTTCACTATAAATATAAGGAAACATAGAGTCATAAAGGGTAAGTAACTTGCAGAAGGTGTCTTTTTCTTTTTCTTTTCTTTTTCTTTTTGTGGTACTGAGGCCTGAACCCAGGGCTTTGGTGCAAATTTTGTAAATACCCTACCACTGAGCTGCACCCCAGCCCCTTTTTAACTTTTTATTTTGAGACAGGTTCTTGCTAAGTTATGTAGGCTGCCTCTGGCCTTGATTTTCCTGCTCCCACCCCCTGAGTCACTGGGATTACATGTGTGTACCACCATGCCCGGCCAACTTTTTATTTTCATCTGTATCCATGAACAATGAATTTAAGGGCAGAGGGAGATAAATGATGCAGAAGGGCACCTCTATCCCAAAGAGGTCATATTCTTGGTGAAAAGGCAAAATTAAGTCATGTTAACCAAATAGAAAGCAGTTCAAGACAGTTTGACCTTTTTCTCTGAGCAATCTGGGGGACTAGGTGAGAAATTGGGAGATACAATATTGAAGGATATGCATGGTTATAAAGTGATCAATACTTGCTTTGAAGAATTCATTATACAGCATTTATGGGAAAGAGCAGAGATTCTGAAATGCAAGTGTGATTTTTAAGATTCTTTAATGAGTTTGTTGCTGTTGTTAGGTGCTATCGAGTTGGTATCCAACTCATAGCGACCCTCATAGGGTTTTCAATGGCTGACTGTTTCGGGATTGCCTTGGGAGTGGATTGCCAGGTCCTTCTCCCATTTTTGCGGTGCTGGGAATTAAACTCAGAACCTCAGAGACTGCAGCACAGCGCTCTACCAACTGAGCTAAATCCCAGCCCTTTAATGAGTTTATTTACTATTTTTTCATTCTTTAGATATAGTCATTTTATATTTATTATGATAGGCAGCCTCTAATCTTAAGGCCACCTTGCACTGGGCACTCTTAATTTTGGTCATTTGACTTAATGCTTTTTATTTAATCATTAGTTTTGTCTGTTTGCTTGTTTTGTTTTGTTTTACAGTACTGGGAGGTTGAACCCAGGGTCTCAAACATACTAGGCAACTGCTCTACCACTGAGCTGCACCCCTTTTTATTTCTTATTTTGAGACAGGATCTGCTAAATTGCACAGGCTGCCTCTGGCCTTGAACTAGCAATTCTTCTGTCTCAGCTGAGATTCCAGTCATGTGTTATGGCTCTTAATCATTAGTTTTTAAAATATGAATATTCTTTTGTACTTTCACCTTGAGACTACAGTGATGGTGATAGTAATAATGGAGCACATTAGATACAGAGCATTAATGTTATTTATTAATACTTTGGCTAAATCCTAGTGTAACTACATCAAAAAGAAAGAAAAAGATGTTAGTCCAACTTGACAGTATATGGCTTTCAAGCTGCTGGAAGTGTAAACCATTGATCCAAGGTAGTAGTTATATTATTGTACTGGTATTAAAGTTTTTGAGGAATAAATTTTAGTTGTGTATTGTGGTGTTTTATTATCCAACTAGTGAGATAAAGTTCTTCCTTATACACTTACTACTCTTGTTCTTTGCTATCCTGAGAATAAGCATTCAGAAGTGCTCACTGAACATTATTTGTATGCTTAGCCACAATAAGAAAGCCATTTTCCAACTTTACTTTTAGCATTGACTAGTTACAATGCAAAAAAATCAGAGGACCAAAGAAACATCATACGTTTATTACTCATAACATCTTCAATTTTAATAAATTTAAATTTAATGAATTTAATCCACAATGGTACAAGATTTGGTGTTGAAGTATAATGGAAAACTAGTCTGGAGTTCAGCTCAGTTGGTAGAGTGCTGCTCTTTCCTCTCTGAGGCCCTCGGTTTGATCCTCAGCACCACAAAACATAGGAGAAGGACCTGGAAGCCCACTCCTGAAACAATCTCAACACAATCAGCCAATGAAAACTCTATGAATAGCAGAGCACTGACATAGTGCCAGGCATGGCACATTATTGGGCAGTGTTTCCTTCTGTTGTACATAGGGTCACAACTCGATGATATCTAACAACAACGATAAAAATGGAAGACTGATTATAGTATGTGTTATGTTCCTGACAGTTAAGCAGTTTTCTTCTCACAGGGCAAAGTGTTTGGTGCAGAAGATTTTTTTTTTAAAGGACCCTGGAGTCTCCTGTGTGGAAAGAACAACTGATTGAAGGAATAACTCCACAGATGAAAGGGACAATAAAAGCAGTTCAGAGGAACAGATACACAAATCAGAGAGTAAGCTAGGGAAAAGTTTTCCCTCAGGGAATTTTATAAGGTCATTATAACAAAGTTATCATGAAAGTAATGATAAGGTTCTCAGTAACGATATTAGTCTTCTTGCTCGCCATTTTAACTTGACAAGTTTGAATCAGTTTTTTTCTTAATGTTTCTTTCTCAGCTCTATTACTGTCAAGGGATGCAGAAGAGAATAAACAACATGGGGTTGAGATCAAATGACTCAGGCTGACATAATCAGTTGCCTCTTATAGGAGCTTCTCAAAGTCATCCACTTCTCCAACTGTAAAATCAGGTCATTATTTACACCTCAGAGGAATATTGTGCAATATGTTGTTGCTGCTGCTGCTGCTGCTGTTGTTGTTGTTAGGTGCCATCGAGTCGTATCTGACTCATAGAGACCCTTATAGGGTTTTCAATGACTGATTATTTTGGGATTGCCTCGGGAGTGGATTGCCCCATCTTTCTCCCATTTTTGCAGTGCTGGTAATTGAACTCAGGACCTGAGAGACTGCAGAGTGGCACTCTACCAACTAAATCCCAGCCCTTTGTGCAATGTAGTATATACTATACATAATATATAAATACATATGTATATGTATATGTATATGTATATATATGTACATAGAATGTATGTGTATATTTGGAAATGGCTTGTAAACTGTTAAGTCTATAAGATGTTAATATATTCATGCAGTTTTACTTTGCTAATGGTGATGCCTCCACAACTCCAGATTCCTAAGTCTCCTCTATTTCTTGTGACTCTTTCTAGATATTGAATTTTAGACAGCGATAATAACAATAACAACAACAGTAACAATAATAGTGTTAACATCTATTAAATGCTTATTTCATCCCAGGTAACATTTATGGGTGATTTACCTGAAATAACTTATTTAGTTTAATGGAGAAAAAAAATTGTACCTGAAAGTACACTTTTCCCTGTACATCAGAAGACAGATTCCAGGCTGGTATCTTTGTCTACTCCATCTGGTATAATTAAATGCTATATATTACTGGCTTAAACAACACTTATTTTCTCACAGCTCTAGAGGCTAGAAGTCTATGATCAAGGTGCAAGCATATTCATCTCCTGATGAGAGTGTTCTTCCTGGCTTATAGACAGCTGCCTCCTCATCGTATCCTCATATGCTAGAGGAGCTACTGTCTCTTCCTCTTCTTATAAGGATCTCATCATTATAACCTTGTCCACATGGCCTTATCTAAACCTAATTGTCTCCCATTGGTTCCACCTCCAAATACCATCACACTGGGGTTTAGAACCTGAACAATAAATCTTGGAGGATGGCATAAACATTCAACCATAACAGTTGGAAATGAAGATGTCATATCAAGATGCAGTATTAATTAACTCTAGAGATGGCACTACTGAAGTGACCCCCCAAATTCTCTAACTCCCATGGGGCATCTTGTTTTCTCACAACACTATTATTAGCATTCCAGAGTGGTTACTGAAACACTTCCAACATAATTATTTTTTGACTTCTAGTCCATTGAGATGTCTGACTTACTCCTATCTAGCAGTCTCCTGCTGTTTTCACTTTCATCCTCATAAATTGGATGAACAATTATTTCAATCAGGCACTACTTGTAGAAAGTTTGTTGTATTTACTTCCTCAGAAATTTCTTTACCAACTAATGACTTCATGGAAGATGGAAAGTTCAGATTTCTTGATTCATACTTAATGTCTGTCTTTCCCACTACGCTTAACCTATCATATTTCCTGTCCCAACTTCTGTACCTAGCATTGTGGCTGTCATATATTTGTAGAATAAATGAATCAGTGACACCAGGATCAAGACCAGTGTGCAGGCATTAGGCAAAGAATTTTTTGGACCATTAAAAATATTTCAGGAGGCAAAGCAAGATGGTAGCTGAGTAAGATCTCATAGGGATCATTTCCTCACAGGTACATAAAGTTGAACAGATATTAATACACCAAATTACCTTCATAAGAGCTAAGGGAATCAGATGAGAGAGGATAGTGCCTGTTATTATCATAGAAAAATGAAAAGACATATAAAGAAGGCAGAGAGGAAAGGGTTATACATATCACACTTCTCTCAATTCCAATGACCCCAACTTGGGAAGAAATTCTTCCTGTGTGGAAGAGGGAGACAGAAGTAACTCTCTAACTTTGAGTCATAACTCAGTCCCAGGCTGGCTGTGATGAAACTCAATGCTAGGCAAAGTGCCAAAGCCCCTCCCACCAGGCTAATACCCACACACTGAGCCACCGGGATTGCATTAGGCCAGGTGGCTGACTGCTTGCACCACTCCTCCAGCCTCTGATGGCAGAGCAGGGAGCATGATTCTACCCACTGGGGATCAGTGCACAAAGGGTAGCACAGGACTTTTTCTTGATTCTCACTATCAGAGCCACCATTGAGAGCCACAGCACCCAGTAGAAACTGAAGGCCCAATAGGCAGGTCAGGGCTCATAGATGAAGCCTATAGACTAACATTGACATCAGATGGAGATCTGTGTGCCAGTGGGACAGATTCAAGGTTTAGGCTGCACCATTTCTATGTTTGGAATGGGTCTGAGGCACACCCACAATTCTCTGGAGATTGTGAAGGTCCCTGTGATTGTGAGAAACTCAGGCAACCCAGTTAATATTAGCCTTGGCAGTCAAGTGACTATCTCACCACTTGTCTTCAGGCAGTACAGCAAATACCAGGACAGTGCCCAGAGGCTGTGCTCTAGAACAACCCAGCACCAGGCAGAGACTAGTGCCCAAGTGGGACATATTCATGTTTTGGCCATATAGAATTAAATGTATTCCACAGACTGCAAGTCCTTGAAGCTCTGAAACTCAGGAGTGATTCAGCTTAGCATTAGCCTGGGTGTCCAAAGGACTATCATTACCAATACTACTCTAACCTTGGGCAGCATAGTGCACTACAAGACCCCATTTGCTGGGTGTAGTATAAGGTAATGGGCACAATAGTTTGCTCTGGAACTTAGTGCCAGGCTGGTGAAACCCAACACAGAGCAGATCCTGATGACTCCTTCCTTCAAGCCTACCACAGAATGGAGCCTCTGTAAAAGATTTGGTTGCAGGGAGGACATTTGACTTCTGAATGTCAGATATATTCTAGTCGGCAGTATGTGTGGTTGTTTGTAGCCATCTTGTGCTATGTGTCCACTTTAGCAATAAGTGGCCCATGGCAGTATGAGACTTAGTCCTACCCCAGTATTGCGATAGTCTTCATTGGCTGTGGGCTCAGTGTGTAACAAGCTTGGTTGCTTTGGAGTTCACAGAAATGACATAGGAACTTGAGTTGGTCCACCCATGATGACTCTGCTTAGGGCTAGACAGAATCTCAATGTGCTCGACCACAGGCTGGTACCTGGATCTGAGGCATCTGGGAAGAGGTTTGTGGTGACAGACTACTATTTCTAGGCAGTCTCCTGTACATTATGAATAACACAGCAACAGGGTATTTGGGACAAATCTGGGCTTGGATTTTCTTCTAGTACTGAAGCAGTGACAATATACCACCAGCATACTCTCAGAACACCTTGACCAGGGCACAAATCAGTGCCAAAAGAGTGGAAATAGCTGAAGTTTCAGAGAAAACAAGCAGGCTGCTTAGAATTCCTGGAGAGATAGGTTCAAACAAAGACAGATTAAGATGACTGGAATGAATACCTGATCATTCAATGGCAATACAATATTATATGCCATCAAGCATCAAGAGCTGTCAGGAAACCATGATCTCATTATTTTAATAGGTGACAAATTGATTAGGTAATAGTCAATATTGGAGAATTCTCAGAGAATTTAAAATAGTTCATTTAAAGAAGCTCAATGAGCTTGAGGAAAACACAGAGATATATTTCAATTTTCAAACAGAAACTTATCAAAGATATAGAAGCAGTTTAGCCAGGTAGAGTGGCACATACCTATAATCTTAGCATTCAGGAGATGGTGGCAAAAGGATCACATGTTTGATGTCAGCCTGGGCTACATAGTGAGTAAAAGGTCAGCTTGGGTTACTTGTTGAGATCCTGCCTCAAAAAGAAAAGATGAAATCAATTTTTAAAAAATCAAACATAAATCTTGAATTGAAAACTACACACAGAAAAAAATGTAAAACTATGCTAGAAAAATGCTAGAAAGCACCAAAAGCAGTATAGATTGAACAGAAGAAAGAATTAGTGAGGTTGAAACAGACAATTAAAAAATACACTAAGGGAAGAAATAAAGGGAAAAAATGAATGAGAAGATATAAAGAAAGCTTATAGGAACTGTGGGCTGAGGTTTAGCTCAATTGGTAGTATTGTTCTGCACTCTCTGAGGACTGGAGTTCAATTCCCAGCATCTCAAAAATGAGAGAAGTATGTGACAGTCCACTCCTGAAGCAATCCTGAAAAAATAAGCCATTGAAAATTCTATGAAGGTATCTATGAGTTGGATATGACTCAATGGCACCTAACAACAACAACATAGGAACTTTGAGAGAGCAGTAAAAGAACAAGCATTCATGTTAAGGGGTTTCAAGAGAGTCTTGGGAATGCCAAAGGGTTAAAAAACTTATTCAGTGAAATAATAACAGAACACTTCCCAAACTTAGAGAATGACATAAATATGCAGGATCAGAAAGGTCAAAGGTCATGAATCAAGTCCACCCAAATACATCTTATAATCAAGATCTAAAGATGAAAGAAAAGAAGATTCTAAAAGCTGTAATAGAATAAATAGAAGCAAATAGTATATCAGAGTGTCCCAGTTCACTTGACAGCAAACTTGTCAGTAGAAATCATGCCCGCCAGGAAAAAGTGCCCTGGAATTTTTAAAGTACTGAAGGAAAAATCCTGTCAACCAAGAAAACTATAGCCAGAAAAGCTATCCTATAGAAATGAAGGAAAGATCAATGCATTCCTGGACAAAAAGATGTTGAGAGAATACATCTTCAACAGTCCTGTCTTGTACATATTGATAGTGGGAGCTCCTCAAGCTGAAAGAAAGAGACATTTATGAGTACAGAGAAACGTGGGTAGGTATAAAATTCCCTGGCAAGAGAAATTATGCAGGAAAATTCAAGATGGTATAATATTATAAGCATAGCGTGTAAACCATGGTATGTAAACTATTCATATCTGTAATATGAAGATTAAAATTCAAAACAATTAAAACTAATACTAACTACATTAGTATGGTAAGACATAGGTAATATAGAAAAATATAAAATAAGATATCAAAATGTGAGGAGGAGTGGAAGGCAAGGGCAGTATTATTTTTAGTATATTTCCTCTTCTTTTTTGTTTCCATTCTTTATCACCAAGTTAGTTTGCTATAATGAAAAGATATTTCTATAAGTTCAATGATAATCACAAAGGAAAAATGTATAGTACATAAACCAAAAATAATAATGATGGAAACAAAACATACTGTGAAAATTAATCATTTCTTCAGAAAGGAAGACTGTAAGAGAGGGAGAATAATAAAAAGGAATTTCAACAAAACTAGAAAATAAGTTACTAAATGAATGTTATATTGCCTTATCAATCAATAATTACATTGTTTGTAAAGAGATTAAATTCTCAAAACAAAGACACAGAGTTAATGAATGGGGAAAACCCCCCAACAAGATCCAACTCTATGTTACTTATAAGAAATTCATTTCATAACTCTGAGAGTCCATCTAACTCCAGTAAGAATGGCCAAGATCAACAAAACAAATAATAACAAATGCAGGTGAGGATGCAGAGAAAAAGGAACACTTTTACACTGTTGGTGGGACTGTAAATTAATTCAACCACTTTGGAACTCAATATGGAGATACTCAGAAAGCTAAAAATAGAACCACCATACAACCCAGCTATGGGAGAAGGGCCTGGCAACCCACTCCCAAGGCAATCCCGAAGCACTCAGCCATTGAAAACCCTATGAGGGTTGCTATGAGTCGGATACCGACTCGACGGCACCTAACAACAACATACAACCCAGCTACACCACTCCTGCGAATATACCTAAAGGGAGACAAGTCATCCTACCACAGAGAAACCTGCATCTCCATATTTCATGCATCACTCTTCACAATTGCAAGGACATGGAACCAGTAAAGATGCCCATCGACAGAAGAATGGATAAAAAAATTGTGGTACATATGCACAATGGAATATTACTCAGCAATTAAAAGAATGAAATAATGTCATTTGCAGCAAAATGGATGGAACTGGAGAATATCATCTTAAGTTAATGAAAACAGGCTCAAAAAGAAAAATGCCTTATGTTCTCCCTCATATGTGGGGGCTTAATCTTATTTTAAAGGAAGAAAAAACATTACACATAGCAGATATATAAAAATGAACAATTAAACTTAGCTAATAAGGGAAAATGGGCTGGGATTTAGCTCAGTTGGTAGAGCCCTGCGCTGCAGTCTCTGAGGTCCCGAGTTCAATTCCCAGCACCGCAAAAATGGGAGAAGGACTTGGCAATCCACTCCCAAGGCAATCCCGAAGCATTCAGCCATTGAAAACCCTGTGAGGGTCGCTATGAGTCGGATACCGACTCGATGGCACCTAACAACAACAACAACAATAAGGGAAAATACAAGCAGAGTAGAATGAAGGAGGAGGGGACTATTTTATACTCTTAATCAAAGAAGTAAAAACAAAGTTCATTGTATAATGGTAAAGGAGGAAATTCAGCAAGAGGGCATAGCAAATCTAAATACACATCCTTCCAATATTGGAACATCCAATATAAAAAGCAAATATTATTAGACCTAATTGTTGCTGTTGTCAGGTGCCATCAAGTTGGGTCCAACTCATAGCAAACCTAAGTACAACAGATGAAACACTACTCAACACTATGCCATGCATATGACCTTTTTAATGCTTGAGATCGTTGTTGTAACCACTGTGTCAATTAATCCAGTTGAGAATCTTCCATTTTTTTGTTGACCCACCACCCTCCCAAACATGATATCCTTCTCCAGGGATTTGTCCCACCTAACAAAATATCCAAAATACATGAGATGTAGTCTACTCATCCTTGCTTCCAAGGAGAACTCTGGTTTCAATTCTTCCAGGATGGATCTGTTGGTTCTTTGGGCAGTCTATAGTATACTAAATATTTGCTTCCAGCACCATGACTCAAAAGCATCAATTCTTCTCTTATTTCCCTTATTCATTGTCCATCTTTCACAAGCATTTGATGTGACTGAAAAGTACCATGGCATGAGACGGACACACCTTTATTTTCAATGTGACATCTCCACATTTCAACACTTTAAAGAGATCTTTGGCAATATCTTTATCTCAAGGCAATGTATCTTTTGATTTCTTGACTGCTGTTTCCATGAGTGTTGATTGTAGAACAAAATAAAACAAAATCTTGGACAACATCAATTTTTTCTGCATTTATCATGAAGTTACATACTGACCCAGTTGTAAGGATTTTTGTTTTCTTGATGTTGAGGTGCAATCCATACTGAAGGCTGTGTTCTGTATTCTTTTTTTATTAAAAAATTTTAATGTACAACTTAATGTGTTTCATTCTGACATGCATTACAATGTGATATTTCCATATATGCATTTTGTTGTACATTGCACATATAAGTTCCCCCTTACCCTCTTGTGCACTTCCTTCCCCCATCCCATCCCCCAGTGAAGACTTCTCTTCCATTTGCATGTCTTTTTCTGGTAATTTTAAAAGATATCCTTGGATCCCAATTATGTTTAAGATCAAAACTTTTTCTGTCATGAACTATGTTTTCACATTGTCAGTACTATTACCTGAATTTTCTAGCCCATCCATATTATTACCATTCTTTGGTATTATTGGTGTTATTATAATTATTTCCAGAAGTATTAAAGTTGGGCTGTTCATAAATGTTTCAAATCTTCTTCACTTTCAGCAATAAGTGCTGTGTCATCTGCATAGTGAAGATTTTTAATGAGTATTCCTCCAATCCTGATACCACATTCTTCTTCATATATTCTGGTTTCTCAGATTATTTGCTCACCATAGAGATAAAAGAGGTATGATGAAAGGATACAGCCCTGACATACAGCATTCCTGACTTTAAACCAAGCAATGTTTCCTTATTCTGTTCAAATAACCTTCTCTTGGTCCATGTACAGATTCCTCTTGAGTACAATTAAGTGCTCTAGTATTCCCATTCTTAGCAATATTATTCATAATTTATTGTGAACTATACAGTCAAATGTATTTGTATAGTCAATAAAACAGACTTTTTTGTATTCTCTGCTTTTGTCCAATATCCATTGGACATCAGCAATGATGATTGCATACCAGTTTTGGGGAATAAGCACAAATACTGACCTCTTCCATTCAGTGGGCCAGGTAGCTATTTTCTAAATCTCTTGGTATAAACAAGTGAGCACCTCCAGTGCTGTATCTGTTTGTTGAAACCTCTCTAATGGTATTCCATCAATTTCTGGAGCCTTGTGTTTCACCAATGCCTTCAAGGCTGGTTCCACTTCCTTCGGTACCATTGGTTCTTGATCATAAGCAACCTCTTGAAATGGTTGGTCATCTACCAATTCTATTTGGTATAATGACTCTGTGTATTCATTTAAACTTCTTTTGATGTTTCCTGTGTTGTTTAAAATTTTCCCTGCAGAATCCTTCACTATTGCCACTTAAGGCCAGATTTTTTTCTTCAGTTATTTAAGCTTCAAAAAATAGAGAGTGTTCTTCCCTTTTGGTTTTCTATCTCTACCTCTTTGCACATGTTATAATATTTGATTTTGTCTTCCTGAGCTGTCTTCTGATATCTTATGTTTAGTTCTTTAACTTTTTCATGTCTTCTTTTTACTTTAGCTGCTTGAAATTCAAGGCCAAGTTTCAGAATCTCTTTTGACATATAATTTGGTCTTTTCTTTTTTCCTGTCTTTTTAATAATCCTTTGCTTTCCTCATGAGTGATATCTTTGATGTCATGCCACAACTCATCTGATCTTTGATCATTAGTCTCTAAAACATCAAGTCTGTTCTTGAGATGGTCTCTGAACTCTGGTGGGATATACACAAGTTCATAAGTTGGCTCAGGGAAAGATATATTTCAATACAATAATTGCTGGGAACTTTAATACCCAATTTTCAGCAACTGACAGATCAGGTAGAAAATAAAAAACAAAACAAAACAGTAGAGTTAAATTGTACCCTAAATCCAATGGACCTAAAACACATCTACAGAACATTATATCCCATAGTTGCTGAGTCCACATTTTTCTCACCAGTACATGGAGTGTTTTCCAGGATAGAACCATATGATAGGCCACAAAATATGGCTTTAACAATTCAAAGAATTGCAGTCATATTGAGTATCTTTTCTGACCACAATGCAGGAAAACTATAAATCAATAATGAGAAAAATGTTGGCAACTATATGCATATGGAAATTAAGCAAAACGTTTGTGAATAATCAATGGCTCAAAGAAGAAATCAAGAAGGGAATTTAAAACAAATTTTGAATTAAATGTAAATGGAGGCACAGTATATCAAATCCTATGGTATGCACAAAAATGTTACTAAGTGGGAAATCTATATAGCAATCAATGCCTACATCAAAGAGATTAAAAGGCCAAAATTAAAAGGCCAATACTATACAATCTGTAACTACATCTTATGGAACTAGGAACTAAGAACTAAGAACAAGGCATACTCAAAAGTAGTTGATCAGATCTAAAATAAATAAAATGGATATTAAAAGGCAACACAAGATGAACAAAACAAAGAGCTGGTTCTTGGAATAAAATTACAAATCCTTAGGTAGATTAAGAAAAAGAGAGAGGATTCAAATAAATAAAATTGGAGAAAAAAGGGATAAATTACACCTGAATCCATAAATATCATTAAAGATGATCATGAAGAAATGTATGGGGAAAGTTTAATAACTTGGAAAAACAGACATTTCTGGACACATCTATCTTACTAAGATCAAATCATTAGGAGAGAGAAATTCTGAATGGATTAGTAATAAGTAAGGAGATTTAACCAGTAAAATGTCTCTCATCAAAGAATAGCCTATAATCAGATGGCTTCATTGTTGACTTCTACCAAACATTTAAAGAATAACTAATATCAGTATTCCTTAAATTATTTCAAAAATAGAAGAGGAAAAATTCTTCCAAATGCATTTTTTGACACAGAATTACCCTCATACCAGAATCAGATTAGGACACAGCAACCAAAAAGAAAAATATTGGTCAATATACTTGATGAACACTGGCACAAAAATCCTCAAAAAAATACTAGCAAACCACATCCAACAGCACATAAAAAAGATTATTCGCCATCATCAAGTAGGAGTCATCCTAGAGCTGCACAGATGGTTCAATATATGCAATCAATAAACATGTTATACCACTTCAACAGAGTAAAGGACAACAAAACATGATCATCTCAATAGACATAGAAATCATTTCATGATAAAAATGTACATATTAGGGAACATAACATAATGAACACAATTTACAATAAGACAATTGCTAACATTATGTTGAATGGTATAAGCTGAAAGTTTTTCTTTAAGATCTAGAACAGGATCAGGAGACACATTTTTCCATTTTCATTCATCAGAATTCTGGAAGTCCTAGTCAGAGCAATCAGGGAATGGAAAGAAATGAAGGGCATTCAAATAGAACAGCAAGACCTCAAATTGTCTCTATTGGCAGCTAACATGGTCATCACAGAAAACCCCAAAATCTCCACCAAAAAGCCAGTATAACTAATAAACAAATTTAGGAAAGTTGGGGGATACAAAATCAACATACAAAATCAGTAGCATTGTTATATTCCAATAGTAAATTACCTGAAATAAAAATTAAGAAAGCAACCCTATTTATAATAGCTGCAAACAACAAAATATAGAGGAATAAATTCAATAAAAAGTGAAAAACTTTATTTTATAAAATAGAAAAACCAAGGATCTATATTGTAAAACATTGATTAAAGAAATTGAGGAGGACATAAAAAGTGAAAAGGTATTTCCTATTCATTGATTATGGGAGAAGGACCTGGCAATCCACTCCCAAGGCAATCCCGAAACAGTCAGCCATTGTAAACCCTATGAGGGTCACTATGAGTCGGATACTGACTTGACGGCACCTAACAGCAGCAACAACAACAATTCATTGATTAGAAGAATCAATACTTTTAATGTCCAAACTATCCAAAACAACCTACAAATTCAATGAAATCCCTGTCAAAATGTCAGTGACTTTGTAAAACTTGAAAAAAATTTAAAATTCCCATGGAATCTCAAAATACCCAAATGGCAAAATCTTTCTTGAGTACCTAGAACAAAGCAGGAATCATTATAATATCTTTATTTCAAAACATAAATCCATATGTCTTAAGCCAACTGATTTTCAAGAAAGGTACAAAGAACATGTTGGGGAAAGAATAATCTTTTCAAGAAACTATGGTAGGAAAGTTAGATTTCTAAATGCATAAGACTGAAACTAGGCTGTTATCTCTCATGCACACAAAACAACCTCAAAATTAATTGTAAGCTTAACTGTAAGACATGAAGCTAAGAAACTACTAGAAGAAAACATAGAGGAAATGCTTCAAGACATTGGAATGAGCAAAGTTTTGTTTCTAGAGAAGACCCCAAAAGCACAGGAAACAAAACCAAAAGTGGACAAATGGGACTACAATAATTTAAAAATGTTCTGTACAGCAAAGGAAACAATAGAGTGAAGAGACCACATATCAAATGGGAGAAAATATTTGCCAACTACATGTATTAATATCCAGAATACATAAAGAACTTCAACATCTCAGTAGAAAAAATACAAATAACCCAATTGAAATATGGACAATAGATCTAAGTAGACATTTCTCTAAAGAAGACATAAAGGACTGGAGATAGAGTTTAGTGTTAGAATGCTTGCTTAGCATGCACAAGGCCATAGACTTATTCTCTCTCATTGAATATAAAACAAAAACAAAACCAAAAGGAAGATATACAAATGACAAAGAGGTATAAAATAAAATGCTGAACTTCACTATTCTTCAGAGAAATGTAAATGAAAAACACAATGAGTAGCTGGGTGTGGTGGCACACGTCTGTAATCCCAGCAACTCGGGAGGCAGAGGCAGGAGGATCATAAGTTCAAGACCAGAGGCAGTCTGTGCAATTTAGCAAGACCCTGTCTCAAAAAGTAAAAAAAAAAAGGGGCTGGGGGGCAGCTCAGTGGTCCAGCACCTGCAAAGCATGCAAGCACAAGGCCCTGGGTTCAACCCCCTGTACCACAATAATAATAATAATAATAAAAACCCACAATGAGATAACACCTCACCCCAGTAAGAATGGCTATTTCAAAAAAGACAAAATATATGAAGTGTTGGTGAGGAACCCTTGCACACAGTTGTTGGGAATGTAAATTAGTATAGCCATTATACCATATAACTAGCAATCTTACTACTGGTTATATAGCCAAAAGAAATGAAATCAGTGTGTTGAAGAAACATCTCCACTCCCATGTTCATTGTAGTAGTATGTACAATAGCCAAGAAATGGAAACACCTTAAGTATACAACTGATGGATGGATAAAGAAAATGTGGCACATATATACAATTGAATAGTATTATGCCATAAAAGGAATGAAATCTTGCTGTTTGTGACAACATGGGTGGAATTGGAGATCATTACATTTAGCAAAATAAGCCAGGCACAAAAACACAACCACATGATCTCCTATGTAGAATATAAAAATATTCACCTCAGAAAGGCTGAAGGTAGAATGATGGTTAAGAGAGGCTGAGGAAAACAGTATGGAAGGATGGATAGGGAAAAGTTAATCAATAGATATAAGTTATATTTAAAAAGGAATAAGAAGTTCTGGTATGCTATTTCACAGTAGGGGTTGAGGTTTAGCTCAGTTGGTACAAGTGCTGCTCTGTATTTTCTGAGGCTTTGGGTTTGATTTCCAGCACCGCAAAAAGTGGGAGAAGGACGTGGCAATGCACTCCTGAAGCAATCGTGAAACAATTAGCCACTGAAAACCCTATGACTAGCAGAGAAACATTGACATTGTGCCAGGCCTGACACAGTGTCGGGGACTGTGAGTCGGACCCAACTCAATGGCACCTAACAACAACAGCAACAGCAATACATAGTGTGGTGACTATAGATAGCAATGATATATAATTAAAATTCTGAAGAAAGGTTATTTGAGGACATAGATTCGTTTAGCCTGATACAAACATTGCACAATATACACATGTATTTAAATATTACATGGTATCCCATAAATATGTGAAATTTTCATGTTTTTGTATTAGTTAAAAATAAATTTAAAAAATATTCCAACAATTAGAACAGTCTAAAATAGAATTGACTTTACGTTGAATTATGAATTTCTATGTGACTGGAGATGTTTAAGGAGGGAATATAGGCACAGTTAAGGAAACTTTACAGGTAGAGCTATCTGTTTCCTGAGGATTTATCTGGATAAGTCTATCAGCTGGAAATAGCACGTGTAAGGGGTAGGGAGATCATTCATGGAAGGGGGAAATGTGTAGTCTTGGATTACACATTTAAATTTGGCATTGTTATTTATTTGTTTTATTATATTAACAGACTTTATGCAGCTACTATGATTTTCATAAACTATTTATTTAAATATTACTAAAAGTCATTACAGTGGTACCTTGACACTCAAACTGCTCCATATTTGAACATTTCAGTTGTTGGCCAGTATTTCTGAGAGAATTCCAGTTCTGTGTTCGACCATTTGTTTGGCACTTGACCACTGTGCTCAAACCTGGATGAGACACCAGGCTTTCTTGTGATGCTTCTGGGTGATACAAAGGGGAAAATGTTAATTTGCGTATTGATTTCTAAAGCCAGGACCTCATGTTCATGCTAGGCAAGTACTCCACCACTGAGTCTCACTCATAGCACCCTTTTTTATTTTTTATCTTGAGACAGGGTCTTGCTTGCATTACAAAGGCTGTCTCTGGTCTTGAACTTGCAATTCTCCTGCCTCAGCCTCCTGGAGTTGCTGGAATTATAGGCATGCACCACAGCACCCAACTGTTTGTTGATTTTAACCAGTAAAGACCTGCCTTCTGTGTTCATGATCTCATTTTTTACATACATACACACATACAATATGGGAGAAGGATGTAACAATCCACTCCCAAAACAATCCTGAAGCAATCAGCCATTGAAAACCTTGAGGCTTGCTATGAGTCAGACATGACTTGACGGCACTTAATGACAACAACACATGCATACCATATGGTGATCATGGCACCCCACAACTTTGTAGAGCTGAAGATTAAAACAATAAAAACAGTTGAATTAAAAAAGAATTTATTGCTAAGCATGTGAGTAGCACACGTGTCAAAAGTAGCCATTCAGAATGGTGCCGGAACCAATAAACACATTTACACTATTTCTTATAGGAAAAAAGTGCTCAGCCACTTGAACTGATTGGCACTTGACCAGCCTTCCAGAATGGATTGTGGCTGAATGCTGAGGTACCATTGTATTTTTCTGTGATTAAACATTATTTCTAACTTGAGCCTTGATCCCACCTATTGGCCAAAGTTTGGTATTGATTCTGGATAAGCTTAAGTCACTTTTTGATTTTCTGTTATTTCAGAGCTCAATTCAGTCTATTCAGAATGTTTCCTCCCTTCATCCACTCTCTCTAGGGCAGTATAGACAGTTCCACCTGCTCAACTATCATCATGGAATCTGGGTGAGGCACTTAATCATTAGTGTCATAGAATACTGGCATCCACTAACACATGGAAATCCATGTCTCCTTGGCTAATGTTTCCCCTCTGTGCTGGCACTGGTTGAAATGGCTTCAGTTACAACTGTCTTTTATTTGCCCAATATATACTTTCCCCAACACCAGCCTTCTTCAGTATTTACTTCTCAGAATGAAAATCACAAACTTTCTCTTTCTGTGTCTCTCTCCGCTGTCTCTGTCTTTCTGTCTCTGTTTCTCTGTATTTCTCTCTTTCTCTCTCTCTTCCAACTTTATCTTCATAGTATGAACAAATAGAACTACCCCTGTGTCACCCTGACCCATGTGGTTCTCTCTATTCCTGATAATAAATCAGTATAAGGAACTTCAGGAAACCTATTGTCTTCCAGTATTCTAAATGTGAAGAAGAACACAAGTTCCTTCCTTTCTCAGGTGTTCTGTTCTCAGGCCCCACCCCCTTTTTTTTTTTTGCGGTACTGGAGGTTGGACCCGGGGCCTCACACTTGCATGCTCTGCAAGTGGTAGAGCACTGATCTGCACCCCCCAGCCCATTTTTTACTTTTTGAGACAGGGTCTCGATAAGTTACGCAGACTGCCTCTGGTCTCCAACTTGCGATCCTCCTGCCTCTGCCTCCCGAGCAGCTGGGATCACAGGTGTGCACCACCACGTCAGGGCCCCCTCTAAAAAAAACATATGTAGAATCACAAAAAATAAATTTATATTCTCACTTTTATCTATGTATTTTCCTTTACCAGTACTCTTTCTTATCAGTTTCTAAGGATTTGAGTTAGTATCTAGTGTCTTTTTAATCTTAGCCAGAAGGACTTCTTGTAATACTTACTTACAGGCAAGTCTGCCAGTGAGAAGTTTATATTTTATTTTTTGGAAATATATTAATATCATAATTTTCATTTTTAATTAATTTATTAATTATATTTTTGTGATACTTGAAGGTTGAACTCAGGGGATTGCACATACTTTGCAAGTACTCCACCACTGGATATCTCACTCAGCCCATTTTTAATTTTTTTTATCCTGAGAGAGAGTCTCACTAAGTTATACAGGCTGCCTCTGGTCTTGAACCTGCAATCCTTCTGCCTCTGCTTCCTGAGTTGTTGGGATTACATGCATGCACCAATGCACCCAATTCATTTCTTTATATTTAAATAATAGTCTTGTTGGATATTATATTCTTGGTTGAAAGTTTTTACTTTTAGCACTTTGAAGAATTCATCCATGTGCCTTTTGCCATCCTTGGTTCCTTTTTTCCTTTTTTTTAACTTTCTCTCTCTATGTATATTTTTACTTTCTCTGTATTTCTCTGTATCTTTAGTGTAAATTCATTGTACTCAGTAAGAGATTTCATTATGACATTTTTATATATGCATATAATGTACTTTGTGCATATTTACCCCCTGTATCACTCTTTATTACCCCTCCCCACCTCCACTTCTTC
The DNA here is from genome assembly GCA_007922755.1 of Pedetes capensis. Lineage (NCBI taxonomy): Eukaryota > Metazoa > Chordata > Mammalia > Rodentia > Pedetidae > Pedetes > Pedetes capensis. The sequence goes on from VMDO01018194.1 coordinate 31,873, forward strand.
CCATTCCCTTTCTACATTCCTAGTATTTCCTCTTTTAGTTTCAAGTTCTTTTTTATTAAACATGGTCTATGTCCACACCTCACTGAACATGTCTGATCTCACTTCACCCTTGATTTCTTCTGAAAAACCAGACTTTAATATTATCAAAGACTTCTTGTATTTGAGAAGTCACTTCTCTCTTGCTGCTTTGGAAGATTCTGTGTTTGTTTTATTTTGTTTTGTTTTTGACAATTTAATTGCAACATGTGTCAGTGTAGATCCTTGACTTTATTCTACTTGGAGTTCATTGAGTTTATTCAATAGAAAGATTAAGATTTTCATAAAATTTTGGACCTTTTTGACCATAATTACTGCTAATATTCTTTCTTTGTCCCTTCCTTTTCCTTTCCACTCTTTTTGGAATTCCCATTATGCACATGTTGATATACTTCATGGTGTTTCACAAGTTTCTGAGGTGCAGCTTATTTTTCCTCCTTTTAAATTTTTTCCTTGATGGACTGTTTGGTCTAAATTAAAGTTCAGTGATTCTTTCTTTTGTCTGCTCAAATCCACTGTTAAGTTCCCCTAAATTTTTTTTCTTTAATTATTTTATTTTTCAACTCAACAATTTCTACTTGGTTCTTTTTTCATAGTAGCCTTTTCCTTATTGCTTTATTGATATTTATATGTTGACTGTATTAGTCAGGAGGTGTGTCACTGTGACAGAGAAACTGACTGAAGCAAACTTGTAGAAGGAAATTTTTATTGGTGGCTCATGGGTTAGGAGATTAATCCTTAATGGCAGAGGGGACAAGTATGGCAGTGGCAGGTGGCAGGGAAGTCATGGTGGGGCCTGTGGCACAGAACCTCACATCTTGGCAATCAGGAAACAGAGAGATGACTGGAACTGGAGCTCTGGTTAAAAATTCCAAAGGTCCACCCCCAGGGAACCACTCCGGCAATGCAGAATCCCACTTCCCAAAGTTCCATAACCTCCCATGACAGCACCATCACCTTGAGACCCAGTGCTCAAACACATGACCTTTGGGGGACATTTAGAACAAAACCATAACAGTAACATATCATTCTATATTCCCTTATGAGTGCCTTAGGCAGAGTTTCCTTAGTTCCTTGAACACATTTATAATAGCTGATTTAAAGTCTTTGTCTACTAATTCCAATGTCTTGGCTTTATTACATACAATTTCTACTGAGTACATTTTGTCTGCTTTTTGTTTCTTTGCACATCTCAAATTATTTTTGAAAACTGGACATTTTAAACAATATAACACACAAGGTGGCATCTCTAATTATATAACCTTTTCTTCCTAGGGCTTGTTGTTGTTAAGAGTAGTTGATGTTACTGTTTGTTTAGTAGTTTTCTGGTACTAGTTTTTAAAACTTTGCCATTTGTAGCTACTGAAATATCTGCATATTCTTTTAGTATTCAGCTAATGACTGTACAGATTTCTGTAAATGGCTGGAAATAATGTTTATAAATTTTGCCAATGTACTCTGTGTTCATGTAAATGCATACACTTCAACACTGAGTGAGGCAGCTGACAACTCTGTCTTGTTGTTTTTGATGTTAGATGCTGTGGAGTTGGGACTGACTGATGATAGCAACCCTATCTACAACAGAATGAAACATTACCCAACACTGTGCCATGCCCGACACTATTGTCAGTGCTTCTCTGCTATTCATAAGATTTTCTATGGCTTATTGTTTTTGGAGTGGTCTGCTGAGCCCTTCTCCCAAGTTTACAGCACCTGGCATTCCCAAGTGGTCTCTTGTCCAAGTACAAACCAGGTCTGACCCTGCTTAGCTTTGGAGGACTGACAAGACTGGATGCCAGGGTGGTATGGCCATAGGTAACTCTGCCTTAGCTTTCACTTATTACTTGTGTAGAATCCCAAAGTCACAAGTCATCCAGAATGAGAGCTTAGTGTCTTCCTAGATCTTTCCTGAGCATGTCCCCGGGTGTGAGCATGCACACACTCTTACTCATGCACATGGCATTCTAGATTCCCAGGAATGTGTCAGAGTTATTCAATGGCCCCTATGGAAATCTCACCCTGAGTATTTTTGTTTAAAAGTTTTGGTCCGCTTTTTTCTTTCTTTTTGACCCAACTAGTATTTCTGCCTCAGAAGGCTGTAATCTTAATCAATTGCTATTGATTTAAAAAATAAATAAATGTCCCAACACAGGATCTTTCCCACAGTGCAAGCTGTGCTGAGTCAAATAAAGAAAAATTCTGTGAGAATTTTCTCTAGGAGCTGCTACTCAGATCAAATAATGACAATTCTTTGGAATAGGCCTTTTTGTGGGTTCTGAAACCTATCTTAATTCCTTCAGTGTTTGCAAGTCTGATTTTTCTCATAGCTTTCATAATTACAAGGTGTTGCTTGTGGAACTGGGGAAGGTAGAGTGAGAATAGGGTGCACTAAATGTCACAAATCTCACTGATCTTACCAAAATTTACCCAATTTTCCGAATAAGTGTTCCTCAGATTATTTTAAGCCTTTGGATAATTGCCAGAATTCTGATAAAATTGATTTTTCCAATGTTCTTATTTTTTATTTTTTTGAAGATTTTATTTTAGAAGATCTTTATTCTACCATCCGGGAAGTACTCTCAATATCTACAGTTTTGAGATTCAGAAAACATTTTTTTTCAACATGGCTTAGTAATGACATTCAAAATCTATTTTACAATATTATATTATACACTCAAGATAGTGTACTTTACTGTGGAGTAAAGTAGTATAAAAATCCAAATAGTTACTTCTTAATTGGATCTTTGTTGTTTGTTGTTAGGTGCTGTCAAGTCAGGTCTGACTCATAGCGACCCTACGTACAACAAAACAAAACACTCCCCACAACAAAACAAAACACTCTCCTATACTGTGCTGTACCCAGCACCATGTCAGTGCTTCTCTGCTATTCATAGGGGTTTTGATGGATGATTGTTTTGGGAGTGGGCTTCTGTGTTCTTCTCCCAAGCCCACAGCACCTGATATTCCCAAGTGGTCTCCCACCCAAGGACTAACTAGTTTGTCTCTGCTTAGCTGCTGAGATTACATAGGATCAGATGCCAGGGTGTTACAGTTGTAGACTAATTGAATCTTAAGGACAGATTAATAATGCAAATGCTTTTGCAAAGCCTATCTTCATTTTGTCTACTTATCTACTGCTTTCTCTTTAACTTTCTTATCATATTTTATTTTCTTTGAATAACTAACTATACTCTATTGCACACCATATATCAGGCATTGTGATATTATCCAAAGATTAATTGAATGTGGTACATGTCATTTATGTTTCATAATTTACTGGAAAGACAGACATAGATATATATGACAATACAAATTGTTGAAGAATGTTTAAACAGGAAAGTTAAATGACTAGATTTGTTTTTCCCAAAGATAATTATTGTACAGTATAATATATATCTTTAAAAGGAAGAGCATTACAGGACTGTAATTTAAGCAGTTGTACAATAATACAGACACAGAGAGATGACAGCCTGCAGCAGAGCAGTGGCAGTGAAGTGAGGAAAGCAGGAAGGTGCTAGTAATGTACAGGAGATGAAAAACAAGGAAAGTAACCATTAAAACTTTAAATAAGCCAAAAGTGTATTGATTCAATGGTTATATGTGCAAGATAATGCTTGTGTGTTCTGAACTTCTGTTTTTAAATAATAAAGTAAAATTTCAATATTTGTCCATCTTTTAATTTTAATCACCCTGCCCCCGTGCCTTTTCCCATTCCCCTCATTCATATGACACAGATTTTTTTATATATTGTACAACACATATTTCTGGACAATTTAGCATGCATTTTAAGCATGTGAAGCTATCCATAATGGACTTTGGTAACCAAATTTATCTTGATTTTTAAACATTTAAAATAATGTAATGAGGATAACAGAAAGAAAAAATAATTGCTGTATTAAAATGATTACTGACTTGTACATTCCTTTTCCATATTTGACATTCATACATTTTAAAGTACAGTAGCCACAGTAAACGTACGGTTTAGTAATATATTTTCCACTAATCATACCCCATATTTCTGTATGTTTACACTGTTTTCAGGGCTGGGATTTAGCTCAGTTGGTAGAGTGCTGCGCTGCAGTCTCTGAGGACCTGAGTTCAATTCCCAGCACCACAAAAATGGGAGAAGGGCCTGGCAATCCACTCCCAAGGCAATCCCTAAACAGTCAGGCATTGAAAACCCTATGGGGGTCGCTATGAGTTGGATACTGACTCGGCAGCACCTAACAACAACAACATGCTGTTTTCAAACTTATTATTTATGACTGCTTATCACATTGAAATATACTGAATTAATATGTGATAGTTCTCTGAGTAGCAATTTCTCTCCTTGGTCTTTTAAAAAAGCTTGTGTCTGATTTTCTCCTCTGTAGTTAATTCTATATTAACATTTTTGTATATATTGGTTCTCTTTTGATTTTTTTTGTTTTTGTTTCGTTCTCATTCTGTTCTTTCTGCTCTTCTAACTCTTTCTTTTGGATTATTTCATAAGGAACATTCATAGAAGTGCCATAAAATGATCAAAGTGCATTATTGCCTTCCCTTAGTTTGTTTCTCCCTATTTTAGCCTATGTAATACTCTCACAGGTTGCTCTACTGAAATATCTCATTTGTGTGCCAGACTTGCAAGTGTCTGACATTATTATAACAAAGTCAAAGAGTATCTAAACAACATCAGCTCCAATATTTGGTATGCCTCAAAGTGACCATGCTTCTGTGTATACTTTGAGGTTAAATTGGTAAGGGTAGGAACCCAGGTACTCTGTTAGTAAACAAGTCATCACATAATCCATCTACAATATCTCCATAGGATTGCGTTCTATCTTGAACTCAGCTATTCATTTTACCTTGAAGAACACTCTAGTTTACTTCTAGGACATAAAAATTTCTTGGATGCCATCTGTTAGTGGACTCCTCACACAATGTTTAGCCTTTCCCAGTGCTTTCCTGGAATGAGAGGATAAACCTTATCTCTTATCATCTCTGTTATATATTAACTGGAAAGATTTTTCTTAGGGGCATTGGAACTTTTCACAAACAAAATGTACCTCTAATCCACTGGTTTTATTGCCTGTCAGTTGCCACCTCTCATTACTGGGCCACATTCACCAGATTGGACTCTATGAGACATTATTCATCTGCCTTTTACGGGACCAGCCTTTGCAAATTAATTATTTCCCAAACTTTTTGTTACACCCAGTTTCTACTATTCCCACTACCTTATTGGCTTCTATACTACATAACTGTTTCCAAACTTTCTCAAGTCTATACTTGCTCCATGTAGATTAGTAATAAATACTTTACGATTCTAAATACGAATTATCATATTGGCTTGAATAAAACCTAAACATATCCTTAGTGCCACCAGTAATGGATTATGGACTTACAAAGTGCATTGGGTATTAATGATTTTGAAATTTAAATAGATTTAATTAGTATAAATAGCAAAGACATATTTTAAAATGTAAAGCAAAATAATACCTGAGAGAAAGCATTTGTCTTTTGGCATTTAAAATGTGACTTATTTTATATAGTAATCTCTTTCTTGTTTTTATGAATAATTACAATACATTATTTTAAACCTGTGATTTCTACACCAAGCACTTCCAATAGTAATTTCAGATGGCTCAAAATTAAACTGCACAAACACAGAGTCTTGTGATAAAGCTAAAAGAAATGTCAACAAGAATATAGAAAAAGGAAATAAGGAAATTTTCTTTCTTAAAATTTTCTTCTAAAAATTTTGGTAGCTAAATGATAAAGAGAAACATGTTGGCTTATTAAACTTTTATTTGAAACACGTATACAAGAAAATTTGAGGTTCTGGTTTTTGTTGCTGCATGCTCAGTGTTGTTGTTGTTAGGTGCTATCCAGTTGGTGTTCAACTCATAGTGACACTACACACCCTGCACAACAGATGAAACACTGTTGTCAGTGCTTCTTTGCTATTCATAGGGTTTTCAATGGCTGATTGTTTTTTGAGAGTGGGTTGCTGGGTCCTTCTCCCAAACCTACAGCACCTGGTGTTCCCAGGTGGTCTCCCATCCAAGTACTAACCAGGTCTAACCCTGCTTAGCTTCTGAGATCTGATGGGACCAGATGCCACAGTGGTATAGCTGCAGGCTCAATGTAGAATCCACAAATACATGGTAATGACTATTTACATTACTTTCCTAATCTGTATTAACCAGGTATTTTCTGCTTAGCTATTTCAAATTTTGCAGATTTACTCATTTAATTGTACCTCAAAACTATGCATATGTCATTTTTCTCTCACTCTCTTTATGTGCTTCTGAAGTTTGGCCCAATCTCCTAAAATAATCTGCATACATGCTACCATTTGGGAAATATTGGCCAGATTGCTGTTGTGTTTTACCCACTAGTGTCATCTAGTGGGAAAAAGTCAGCATTGTGAGTTTATATTCAAGGAAAAATTTATGGAAGTTAGTGAGTAATGTTTTTTTCTTTCTTTTCCATGTTATCCAGGATCAATGCATGTTACCTTCTAATGGAGAGAAATAAACTAAACTGTAAAATTTATAGGAAGATTAACATATGGCCTGTTTTTATGAGTATGGTTTCATGTTTCATAATGAAATTTCCTTTATGGATATGTGAGTAGAAAAGAGTTATATACTTTAGTTACACAATAATACCTACCATTTATTGAGTATTTGCACTGCATCATCTCATTCAATCCTTTAAAGTAACAGTCTCCATAATATATTAAATTATATATTTAAAGTAAGGATTGTTGTTGTTGTTGTTAGGTGCCGTCGAGTCGGTATCCGACTCATAGCGACCCTCTGTACAACAGGGGAAACACTATTGTCAGTGCTTCTCTCCTGTTCATAGGGTTTTCAATGGCAGATTGATTTTTGGGAGGGGTTGCCAGGTCCCTCTCCCAAGCCTACAGCTTCTGGTATTCCCAGGCAGTCTCCCATCCAGTTACTAACCAGGCCTGACTCTGCTTAGCTTCCGAGAACTGACGGGATCAGATGCCACAGTGCTACCGCTGCAAAGTAAGGATAGTTAAGGATAAATGACATTTCTAAGGTGTATAAGGTGGAAAGGAGCAGACCAGATATTTAAATACCAGTCTTCTTCACCTCAAAACAAATGTTCTTGAGCCCTGGAATGTGTTCATTCCTCTGGTTGTGGGGTGAGATTACAGAAACAAAATAGAAAGCAATATCAATCTTTATGAGAGTGGACATGTAGATTGAGAAATGACATTCAAAATTATTATTGTTCCATGAATTTTTTTGGTCAATAACCAAGAAAGATTTTTAATTTCTTTTGTAGGCAGGGCTTCAAACCTGAGAACAATTGGGTTCAGGTTCAGTTGTGGGTTCAATATGTGAAAATTTAGAGTTTGGGTTTGATTTGAGTTCTGATTTAAATCCTATGTGTAGATATCAAAACTTGAAACCCATTCTGGTTCAAACATTTAAAAATTTTTTTCTGAACCTGAACTTGAATCAAACCTGCAATAAAACCCAGTGAAAAAATTGGGTTCAGGTTCAGCTTTTAATTTTTTTTGATGTGTGTATTGTTTGGTTAGCAAATTAACAATTGAAAAAATGTTGAAAAAATTTTATTCATCTATCTACATATACCTGGAGAAGGACATGGCAATCCACTTCTGAAGCCATCCCAAAGTAATCAGTCATTGAAAACCCTATGAGAGTCACTGAGTTGGACTCAATTCAATATCACCTATCAACATCTACATATAGGATTAGCAATCTTAAACCTGAATTTGAACCAAACCTGAGCCCTCTAAACTTTAGCATATTGAATCTGCACCCAAACCTGAACTCAATCTTTTTTTTTCTAGGCAAGTTATTAATTAATACATGGGCTAGGATTTAGTTTAGTTGATAGAGTGCTTGCTTCAGGGTTTTGAGGCCCTGGTTTTTATCCCCAGCACTGCAAAAATGATAGAAGAAATGGGTAACCCATTCTCAAAACAATCAACCATTGAAAACCCTATCGAAAACAGAGAAGCACTGTCAGATATAGTGTCTCTTTCGTTCTGTTGTACATAAGGTCACTATGAGTTGGATTCAGCTCCATGGCACATAACAACAAGAACAATTAATTAATGCATTGTTTTTTGGAGCTGCAAGCAAAACATTCAGACAATAAGAGAGAGACACTGTTTTTCAGCAAAATCTCTTAATTCCCTGCAATAAATAATCTGAAATAGTACTCAGACTTGCTTACGTTGTTTTCTTAGTCCTCTTGTAGTTAGATTTCTCTTCTTGATTGTTGAATTGGTCTCTGAGCCCTCTCCCGTCTTAGAATTGACACACATTTAGAGGCTTTCTCATAGTCAAAGGTCTTGGGCACAATCTGGTCACCACTTTTCTCCTTTGAGGTAATCCATCTTCATTTATTATACCTAAAAATATTGAATAACAACTAATTATAACTTTTTCATTTTAAATTGAAGAATTGAGAGGTGAGTTGTTTCTATCCTATCACAGATATTTGACACCATGCAATAATTCTCACAATATAAAATATAAAGAGCAGCTCGTGCTCCATTTTAGTCTCTTTTTATTTCTTATACAAATTGCCTCAAGCCTTCAGAGATGATTAAGACTTATCTGGAGAAAGATAGCATGTTTGGGAGAGTGGCAGGTCAACGAAAAAAGGGAAAACCCTCCACCAGATGGAATGAGACAATGTCTGCAACAATGGGCTTAAACATAAACAAGATCATGTGCCTGGCATAGAATCGGGAAGTATTTTGATCTGCTGTAAATAGGGTCGCTATGAGTCAGACTCAACTCGATGGCACCTAACAACAACAACAAGACTTCCCTTACTTTGCTTACCATGTTAGTCACCTTTCCTTTGCTGTGACAAAATACCAGAGGAAAAAATTTACAAGAAGGAAAGGTTTATTTTGCCTCATGGTTTCAAAAGTTTCAATCCATGATTGCTTGTCTCCATTGCTTTTGGGCCTACGGTGAGGCAGTGCATCATGGTGGAAAGTGTGTGCCAGAGCAAATCTATTTACCTTATAGTGGCCTGGAAGTTTAAAGTGGGAAAGGACGAGGCTAGGGTCTCAATATCCCCTTCAAAAGCATACTTCCAATGACCACCTAACTTCTTTCCACTAGGCCCTACCTCCTAAATATTCCACCACTTCCCAGTAGTGCGACAGAGTGCATGTGTAGGAAAGCTTTTAGCATATGTGCCTTCGGATGAACATTTAATATCCAAACTATAACATCCCCCTAATGTCAGCTCTGTAAATCCATATATTTGGAGATGAAAGGAGCATTATTACAAAGAAAATAAGCACAAAGTCCCCATTGTGCATCTGCCAGATTATCTAAGCTATCTACACATACCTCACTGATTTAATGTGGTTTAAGTAGTTAGGATGAATTTTGAAATTTGGAATAATAATAAAAGAGGTATGAGATTATTATATTAAAATAAAGCAAGAGATTAAAAACAAGAGAAAAAATTTTTGAACCGGGTGCAGTGGCGCATGCCTGTAATCTGAGTGGCTGGGGAGGCAGAGGCAGGAGGATTGCAAGTTTGAGACCAGAGGTAGTCTGCGTAACTTCACTAGAACCTGTCTCGAAAAAGTAAAAATAAAAAATGGCTGGGCATGCTCAGTGGTCCAAGCACGCAAGCATGAGGCCCTGTGTTCAACCCCCAGAATAGCAAACAAACAAACAAAAAAAAAAAAAAAAGGAAAATTTTCTATTATACCTATTCTTTTGTAACCACCAAATATGTCATCATTTTTGTTCAATAGGGCAATAAGAACTCAAGTGGAGATTTTGCTAAACTATGTAGGGAAGATATATTTTTGATATGTAAGAAAATATGTCTTTGAAATGGACCTAAGCCCCATGCTGAGAAGCATCAAGAAGGGAAATTACAAAGATTATATTCTCCACGTTCGTTGTAAATGAAACTTAAACCTGGAATTCTTCCTAATAGTACACATTAGCAAGCTACTTTGTGGTATAAGGTTTTCTTAATAGTAGGGTTTTTAGAGGATGACAATTTTATCTGTGATAAAAGGATCTCCGATTTCATCATAGCAATCTGTCACTTAAACTATTACTTATAGGTGCCTACTATTTCCTCCATGTAATTGTTTACATGCATTTCTTTCTTCATTTATCACAATAATCACATTAGGTGGTTGCATATTGTTATTATCCATATTTTATAGATGGAATAACTGAGGCTTCTAGAGACTATTTTTTCCAAAATTACACAGCTGCTAAATGGCGGAATTAATATTCCAATCTTGATCTCTTTGCCTCCAAATATTGTTCTCAACCACCACATTACACAAAATGTTAAGTTTCTCAGACTATGCAGTATTAGGGGAAAATTTAAGGATGATGATATTTACTCAGAGTGTCTACCCCTTTATTCTCCATTTTTTGTTATAACAAGTAAAATTCCTACCCAAATTCTCTTTAGTAGCTATGGGTATAGGTGATTCTTAACCTTACTCTGTGGCAATTGCAGAGTTGTTGCCCAGAACAGGGTTTCCATGAGTAACAACATAAATTATTTAAAAAGCAACAAATATATCAAAATATTTATAAAACATATAATCTATACCAGTTGTTGTTGTTGTTAGGTGCCGTCGAGTCGGTATCCGACTCATAGCGACCCTCATAGGGTTTTCAATGGCTGACTATTTCGGGACTGCCTTGGGAGTGGATTGCCAGGCCCTTCTCCCATTTTTGTGGTGCTGGGAATTGAACTCAGGACCTCAGAGACTGCAGCGCAGCGCTCTACCCACTGAGCTAAATCCCAGCCCATCTATACCAGAAATCATAGTAATTACTTTTCTTCCTAATCCTAACCCACAAAATCTGTCTCTCTCTTTTTCTCTCTCAATTTCTCTAT